>JAULBU010061926.1:0-11465 GCA_032358235.1 Odonthalia washingtoniensis | reverse complement strand
AACGTACAACATATGTCGTGAGGAACGAAAAGAGTTAAGTGTGATGGTGAGGTACGTAGAATACCATTGTAATGAGGAAAATGAGAGTGGAAAGTATGTGGAGAAAGTACGGGATGGAGCCAACAGAAAATTCTGAAATTCGAAAATTAGGAAGAAATTTGTTTATATTGCTAGTGAAGACAATAAAGAAATGTTTTTTAAAACGTCAGACATGTGTGAACTTTATTCCAAACGGATTAGTGTATGAAAATATGTCGAACCTGAAAATACTTTTGGAGAAAAAGGTTATGGGAAGTGTTAATCAAAAAAAGGCTATGTCGATCATCCTTGGTGTGACGGAATTTTTGAAGTATAGTTATATTACGCATTTGTCACATACCGGACGGGATCCTTTGCATAAAATAAATTTTGCATTGTTGGAAGGAGAGGACACTGAGGATAGGAAACCTGAATGTTTGGAGTGTTTATCTGTTTTTACTGGAATTGATAGAATACGTGATAAAATATTATATTGTTCGGAAAAAGAAGATGCAGTCATTGCTGACTGCAAATCGAAGATACTGTTGTATATGGGACATGTGCATCGAACATTTGCACAATCCGAAAGAATAGGGGAAATAATGAAAGAAGCAAAAAATTAGGAACTTGGGACAGCATGTGTATTGTTCATAGATTGTAAGATGAAATTAGAACATATTCGTCATCGTCAGTCCACATCTCAGTTTTTCGGAAAAAGAGGTATGTCTTGGCACGGGAGTGCTGTCTCCTACCGTTAGACAGCACAAGAAGAGACCTAAAATCAGATAAAAGAAAAGGAGTGGCGAGATCGAGTTAATAAACAAAAGAAGAGCCGAAAAAATTTATTAGATCAAATTCCAACAACGAAAAAAGCAGGGAAAGGGACGCAAATGAAGGATAAGCTAGATGTATTTTTCGTGGATCATGTGGTACACAACGATATGATGCAAGATTGCATAGAACCTGTGACCATACTGGAGGCATTACTATTTAGAGTTCGAAACGAGTTACCGCTATGCAAAAAATCTGGATAGTTACTGATAATGCCCGTTGCTACAAGAATAATTTATTCTCAGCAATTGGAGTGCATATTAGTAACGAGCAAGGTTTTGATCTGTAGGGTATTGTGCATCCAGATTCTCAGGATGGGAAAATATGGTTGATGCTCATTTCGCTATATCGAAAAGACATATCATACGTTTTGTCGAAGAAAAGGGGACGGATGTTATTGTACCGGAGGATGTTGTTGACGGGCCAACATTTGATGATGGTCTATCTAATACTACTGTGCAATTGATAACAATAAATCGAAACTACAGAAAATTAGAAATGTGAAAAAAAGAAGATATAGCACGTTTAGGAAACGTTGGGGAAATAATTTTTAAAAAAGCAGGGGACGGTATATACAATGTAAATTGTTATCAATATTCTGGTAGATTATACCAATTATTTACATTCAATAGAATAGGAACTCATCAGCATAGTACATATCAGTCATCAGTTGAAACATTGGATGATTTGATGAATAATGGAGACAGTGTTAGTGCGTCAATAGATGTGGACACGAGCGGTGACTATTTAGAGGACAACACTGATTTAGATGGCCAGGGATGCGTCCGTGAAGATATACGAAATGGAGCAGGGCGTGTTAACAGCAGTGGGGAAGTTAAAAACATCCGAAGAATATAGAAAATACTGTTGGTTGAAAACCATGCTGACATATCTGTAGGAGTAGAGACTGGCGTATGTATCATATCGAAGAGCGTCATACACTCCTGGAAAAGAAGTCACTTTACTGATGACAAGACAGAAGCAATGAATGTTGTAGCTGAATTAGAATTTGTGGAACGTGATATGGATGACTACGAGCAGGGGGATATTGATGATTATAACACGTCAAATGTCGAAAGAGGGGAAACGATAGATGGGTTAGATAATGAAGAAAATGATGAAGACTTGTGTGGAGAGCCTAGGGTCGGCTGCACAACTCAAGTATGGCTGAATGCAACAAATTTCTTTTGTTGTTAATATGTACGCAGGTACAGAACGAAGTAAAGAATGGATAGATATTTTCTACGATGTATGGTTGTCATGTACGATAAACGCACGTTGGTTCAAGCTCTTGGAATAGCATGAAATGATATTTTAAAAGAAGAGGGTATCAATTTATATACGAGGACATAAACAAGCCCAATATTATCTAAAATTGTTGTTCCCGTAGAATACTTCCAGAATTTTCCTAAGAAAGGATGGGCATCTAAATAAAGGAGAGGACAAACTATTGGAGTGAATACTATTAAGGAGTACGACGGCAATATCAAGTTATGGTTTGAAATTGGAACGGAAGTCCCAGGAAAAAAAGAGCGCTGCTATGATGAGAAATGTTATTCGCTCAGCATATCCAGATCAATATATTGTACCAAAAGAGCAGCCGATTTCTAGAAATATTTGTCAATTGACAAGACAATTGAAG
This sequence comes from Odonthalia washingtoniensis, assembly GCA_032358235.1. Taxonomy (NCBI): domain Eukaryota; phylum Rhodophyta; class Florideophyceae; order Ceramiales; family Rhodomelaceae; genus Odonthalia; species Odonthalia washingtoniensis. Next base: position 8,974 of record JAULBU010061926.1, on the reverse strand, counting down.
TTGAGAAATAGGAATGGCGAACTGGCCTCATTACATACCCAAACTAGTGAGGTGCGTGATGATACAGAACTTGTTTACCCATATTATTGTATGAATGTAATGAGTAGTAATGAAAAATTGCCAGTTATAGAAGATAATTTGAATGTACGAGACGGACAAGTTGTACGAGAAAATATCATTGGTAAGTGTGTTATAGATGTAGATACTTCATGCATAATGCGTACTTCGAGAACTATGGAACCAAGCGATAAAAAAGGAACTACTGATTATGTTCGTAAACCTATGGAAAAGATTTATACAGATACCATCATGTCGATATTGCTTCAAACACCCAGAATTGCTCCTCGTTTAGTGGAGGCAGAATTGTTGAAATGAATGGTATTGACAGAACTTAATTTACCGTTTGGTTACCCAACCAGTTCACAAATTTTGAACAAGGTTAGTGACATGAAAAGGAAAATCCAAAATGAAAAATGACATGCACTGTTCTTTTCCAATGCAATTTGAATTGAATTTGTAAATATATATAATCATTAAATTGATTCTGTTCCGCTTGTAGTTCATGTTTACTAGCAATGCCTGTCATTTTCAATCATAGATTTTTCTATAAATTAATAAAACGTATGTATATATATTGAAGCCCCTAACGTCATTGGTCATACATTCTATATACATATTCAAATAATGTGTGCAGTGTTTTTCCAGTCCTGTTATAAAGATTTGTAAACAACTTTTTTCATTATTATAGTTATGGGGAAGAAAGTTTTCTCTAATTCTTTTGTTGTCATAGACTACCTTATTATTTTTAAAAATACTTATATATAAATTTTTGTATTTGAGCCTCTCCGACAACTTACTATTATGATAGTATTAGTAGTATTATCATAATCTGTAATTATCAAAATTATTACTTTGTTGTATGTCCTTACACTTAGAAATACTTTGATTATTATAACTATCGTTTAAATAGAATCATATAAAAACGAATGACTTTATGTATTGGAGGCATACTGTTATACTCGCCAGTCTTTACAGTAATTGCTGGTCTGGAAGACAATTATGTTTTGGAAGACCACTATATCTTACCACATTCCCTCAAGAATTGACTGGTAACCAGAAGAATGGATAAAAGACATAATATTATCACCATTATCACCATCAACACGTCCTATGACAATATGATCAATTTCCACATGAACTGATAGTCATTTTACTCAATAATGGGAATAATGACATGCAATGTGTTTTAGTATGCCGAATACCTAATAAACCTACAACATGTTCCCAGTTGGTGGTAACTTTGTATATGATGACTTGCAGTTATCAATAGAAAATCAATAACAACTGGTGAACAGCGAGAGGGATATGACGCAATTGTTGTTGGAAGAGATTTGAAACTTGAAGAAAATACTGAAACAAGAGATGATGATAAAGATTATGCTTGTGTGCTATTTGTTGATTCGCCATAGTTGAATCGAAGTGCGTGGACCGGTTCGTGTGACACAGCCCAGAATAAAATGAAGATGATGTTGCGAGAGCTTAATGATGATGAGATGTAGATGATGATGCTGATGTTGCATGATGGATGATGTGGATGTTGCGGGATGCGATGATAACAATGAGATTAGTTGATGACGATGTTGCGGATAATGTGAGAATGACGATGTTGAGAAGCGATGATGCGGCCGCTTGAATGATAAAACAATGATGTTGCAGGAGGTGACGAAGATGATGATGTTTCGGGATGTGATAAATAAAGATGTTGCCTGATGAACTAATGATGATGTTGCGGGATGGGAATGATAAAAGATGTTCAGGAAAATGATGAAGTTACTGGATATGATAATGACAATATTGCATGATGATGATGATGAGACGATTGAGAGATGGATGATGTTGAGGGATGCGAAGATGATAATATTGCATGATGATGATACCGAAATTATAGAGAGGATGATGATGCTGCAACATGAAGAATGTTGATACTGATGATGAGGACAGTGACCATGTTGGTATTCCAGCGCGAAGAATGAATATCTACATGATAAGGGAAGAGCGTAAGGACGCAAGAAATACCGCGTACGTGGTGACGATAGCACTAGGACGCGATTGCATGCGGAAGATGATTACGAGCGAAGAAAGAATCCAAGGCAGGTTATACAACTTGAGAGGGTAAACGGAATGCGCACAAACGGCAAAAACCGAAAAGCGCTTGACAGTCAATTTTGGTACAGGCCATGAAACGCGGGAGCTTGCACGCAATTCTAATTGTCATACGTGTAACAGTACAAGTAGATTACTGTACTATCCAGAGCGAGCAGGACGATTCAGGTGACAACAGTACCCGTATGAACTTAGCGAATGCAAAAGTGCGCAACCAGAATGTACTGTACGGAATTACATGACAAGGGAACCATCTACCCGGAATGACGAGGCACCTTTACAATGTCGCGAAGAGGGCACTCTTACAGTGTCATGATGGAAAGATGGTGATAATCTTCCAGACTGGCAAAAACCGGAACAGTGCATCAGGAATTATTGGGCGACACGTGGGACCAGACAAGAGATAGAACTAGAATAGCTAATTGAAGAATCAGTATCTAATCCTCGATAAGTACACGTATTATCACCACCAGTCTAACCTCAAAAGTGGTATACATATCATCTCCTGATCCAGTACGATTCATTTAATAAAGAAAGGTAGACATTAACAAAAAACCAGAACCAACATTCGAAACAAAAATTGACATAACCGTCAATACGAGTGGAAGAGGAAACTTAACCCGAACAAGCCCTGAGCAGAATAACCAACAGCGTCAGAAGCTAGTGCGATTCTCAAGCACCATAACACGCGTGCCAGACCGTTCCAGCGGAGAACCCAAGCGCTGAAGGAGAACACGACCTGTGTCTCCGACTAGAACAATCCCCAAAGACGAGTAGCCGCGTCAGGATATCAAGCCACTACGCCAGTCGAAGGACCGCGGATACCCAGAATTGCACTTCCATTTAATAACAATAAAACGACCAGAGAAACTAACACCACCTCACGCTAATCCCACTAACTTCTCGTAGCCAGACAATCTGCAGTAGGTTGAATCGACACAAAATCTGCGACAGAGAGATCTACGCGTCACACGCCAGAGGACAGGTTAATCTCCGTCGAGAGGAGACAGGTAATACTCAAGTTGAGAAACGTGCCCGATTTCTGTCGATTGCTTACTAAACCGACGAAGCACGCCACTGTCTTCAATCAGAGCAGCTCGTGAATTTTCTGGATTGTGGTAGGGCGCCTGATTAAACCAACAGATCCGCAATCAGCGATTATTTAACTCACTTACTTACCTATTTCACTTTCGTTGCCTAAATCCAAACTTTATTGGCAGACAAAGGTATTTCCCCAAGGGGCCGTACGCATTACATTTGACACATTGCTTTTATTATACATACCTTTTTATCTTATCTGTATTTTGCAGATGTGGAAGCGTGAACGGAGTTGTGCCAGGTGAGGATTGAACTCGTGCCCTGCTTCTTGGCCCACAACTATTAAAAACAGGAGTTAACAACTGAGCTAACAGGAACTCGTAGCTGGCAGAGTGGATGATACTGCAGATTTTAATATCATTACAGTTGTTTCCCATTTCCTACCTCCCGTCAATTTCAATTTCCAAACATTCTCCATACCGATCGCGGAAATGGGCCTTTGTTTTTAATTTTCAGTCCATCCGAGTGGATTCGATAAAAATTATTCTTCGAGTCAAAGAATAATATTTAAAAACACGTGTATGGAAAATGCATTTCCGTCATTTTTGGGAAAACCATTTTCCCGTCATCCTTATGGATGGTTTGAAAAAGCCAAAAAGTACCCACCAAGTTTTTTAATTTTAAAATTAGTGGATAATAATTGTTATTGCTATTATTGCTATTTTTATCATTATTGTTATTATTGTTATTATTGTTGTTATTATTATTATTGTTATTATTTATATTATTGTTATTGTTATTATTGCTAAAGTTAGTTGATGATGATGATGCTGTTGTAAAAAATGGTAGTGATGTTGTTTTGATAAATTATATTCTTTCAGATATTGAAGCAAATCGGAAAAGTATTGATGGTGATGATATATTGAATTGAGAAGAAATATTAAAACAGATGAAAATTATAAGAAATGGGAAGGTAGCAATCATTGAATGCAAAGCGCCAGATCTGAAAAGAAAAGAAATGGATATATTTGCTACGTTTCAAGTCATAAGTTATCGAAGGTAGCTTGTCTGATGGATAAGATAGCTCAAATTATTAACGACAGGTTTCTAAAGACTGTCTGAGAAGCTTGAACGTGCTTGTACATTGACCTAAAGATTAAGGTTTTTAAACTTTCAAGCAATACGTCATTCCAAGACTCCATATCAATCCATATATTTTATACTTTTATAAAACAAAACAAAACAACAGCCCTGGATTACTTCCGAACATAAATTTAACAAACTGAATTTTTCTTCGTTTAAAAAATGAACAATATTCTCTTTTCAAACGACGAATAACTTACGTGCAAATATTATTGACAAGTAGTTCAAAGCATCTGTTTACATAGTTTCCCCGTATAAAAACACATGCATCTATCATCAAGGTTTGTATAGGTTTATGATTGAAACGAAGTTTAGTCTGGTACGTCAATATATCATGCTTCTCTATGTTTTTGGAAAAAGAAAAATGTTTTGATCACGCAATCGCAACGATCGCAACAGAAACTTTTTTTCTGTACCAATAATTTCTTGCCCCCTTGTTTAGATTATCATATTTAGCGGACTGTCAATGCCAAGATATCCTAGATCAATACCGTCATACCAATTATATTTATTATTTACGAGGGATAAGCGGTGAAAGTATACATTTCGTCACCTACTGACCTCGTAATATGTCCTGATGATATCCTAAGCCGACAAGTTTTAAAGTTTTTAGATCAATGTTTTCTGTCATCATGAAGAAAATTGGCATGTGAGCATGCCAAATTTAAATCCAAGCTGAATCATTCTAAAAATACCAATTGTAATTCTATTTACATTACCTATGATGGGATTGTTGCATATCTGAATATAGATTTGAAATCAATTCAAATGGTTTACCACATGTAACTGTAAGCAATGGCACCGAAATAATTGATCCATAATGGTTCCACTATTAGTCTCCCTCCACATCCAAAATTATAGCCGGTTAGGACTTTTTGGATTTGCTTTTCTTGGATTTTCTTTTTCATCCTTTATTTTATGCTTTCTTCCTTTTATTTCCTTTTTGGCTTCAGTTTTTGTATCAATCTTCATAACTTTAGACAAAACTAATTACATAGATCTATATTTATATTTAAATTTGATTCCGACCTGCGTGAGTCTATCCATTACTACACAGTATAAGAAAGTGAAACATACATCTAACAACTTCTGCATTCCCCCATTTGCATCATATTCATGTATTCATATCGATGTCTGCATTCACGTAAAACGGCGCAACGAATAAATGATACAAGAATAAGAAGTTGAAGAGGTCGAAATATCATAAAACAGGATAATACGCAATGGTAAATTACTCCCAAAGAAAAATCTCGTAATTAGGTTGACCATAACTGTTGCTCGATTCTCTCTACTCGATTAAGTTGTCACGTTTCGCTGTCGTACGAAAGGCCCTGTGAAGAGCATAAAATTTCATTTTTTCTGTTACACATCCATGGTGGTACACTTCATGGCCTCTTCCGTGGTTATTATCCCAGACCATATTTGCATGTTATTAGTGATCTTGCATCACTTGACATGATGCGTCCTATAATTTCGGCGATGTACGCATCATTCATCAATACGAACAAAAATGGGTTTTTGGAAAAGTCGTCATGCGGATACTCTCGATTTTAGATTTAAAGTACCTGAACTTTCTTATGCTATTTTCTATTCCATCCCTTCAATCCTGCCAATGTGTGCAAATATATGGATATAAGGTACACTACACGTGTACCCTATTACACGAGTCTTGTCTCTCGTTCTTAAAATCGCCTCTTGTTGATCAGGAGATTCAGGTTCCTACGGTACCATAAAGAGAGTCAGGTTTCTACGGTACCATCAAGAGAGTCAGATTTCTACTATGATAATCACCATCAGGTTTCGACGGGATCATCAAGGAGTACAACCTTCCATATTGATTCGAGTATATTTAGATTCGCATATAAACCCTTCTTGGGTCCGTAAAAAGGGAAGACATCTCATCTTCTCCTAACTCTTACCTTACAACTTTTACCTCAAAAGGTTATGGGACCCAGACCCAGGATAAAACCTCTCACCTTACTTCCTTTGTCTTCCTTTATTTTTTTATTCGTTGTCTTTATCATGTCTAATGAACCAGATAAGATTCGTATTGGTCCACTTGACGAGAACAGTGACTATACTCTCTGGCGTATTCGAGTCCAGGCCGCCATCAGTTCTGAAGGTATCTCTACCATGCTAAAACAAAGCCTTTTACCTTCCTCTTCAAGGGCTGAATCATCCGGATCCTCAGTCATCACAGCAACGAAAGATCAGAAAAGACAAGCCAGCAACATCATAATTTCAGCACTTGGTGATCTCGCATTGCGGATTGTGAGGAAAGTAGTTGGAGACCCTGAAGAGATGTTACAGAAGTTCAATCTCCGTTATGATGCTAAGTCTACAGCAAGTAGAATTTCGAAGATGTCGGAACTCGTTCAAGTGAACTACAATTCAAATCGTGACGACATTTCGAAACATATTGACCATTTGGCTGGTCTGGTAGAGCAATTGAGGGGCATAGACACAGTACTACATGAGTCATTGGCAATCGGAATTCTCATTTCATTCATTGAGATATCGGAACTATGTCCTGCTACTGCAGCTATCAAGAAGTTAGCTGACAAAGACTTAAATTTGGAGGATATTAACATTCGCCTCATTGAGAAGGTCAACATGATAAATATTGGGATAACTGGTCGTACTTCTCTAGCCAATACAAGTTGTGCAATTTCCAATGAAACCAATCACGGAACGCAAACCTGTTTCATGAACCCGATGTTTCCAGGAAATAAGTTGAAACTGACCTCGGATGTTTTCAGTGGCCTCACACAACACGGTAGAAACGTTTATACACCAAAAAATTCGGAAAATAAGTCGTTGGGAAACGAAAAGAAGAAAGCAGACAGGTCGGCTATGGCTCGACCAAAGAATCGAAGATTGCACCGTCAATTACCGGACCCTATAATGATAGACAGTGGTACCACATCGCACATGTCTAACAGTATTACCCAGGTAAATTCGAAGTCTGACTGTAATGTTTCTATTAAGCTCGCTGATGATTCGACTGTACAAGCCAACACTGTCAGCACGAGTACAGTAAAGTGGGTGACTTGTTCTGGACATCATACAGTTCATCTATCAAATACACTGTTTGTACCTGATGCGGCAATGACTTTATTGTCGGTACCGGAATTGATTGAAAAAACATCTTCGTACTGTTTAGGCCAGGAAAGGCAATTTTAATTGATTTAGAAGACGATTTTTCAATTATCGGAGAAGCATTACAAAAAATAGATTGCCTGTTCTACATTCCTGATTTGCAGAATGAGCTATCTTCAGTATCTTCTGGTGTCGAAGAGTCTTTTAAAAGGGCTATAATGGCAATTCTTCGAAGTAGTGCTATTGATATTGTTCGGGAAAAAGAAAGTTCGGGCTCTGGGAGCAGCGAAAATAATTCTGAGATTGGTCACAAAAGCATTCCTTTAAAATTTAGAAAAGATTGTATTGAAGAAATTTGTACACGTCCTCAGGAGGATAACGAAAAACTTTGGCACCTCCGTCTTGGGCCTGTCATGTTAATAAAGAATGTGAAGAAGGAAATACAAAGCTCTTCCTTACAACAGGCCTCATGTACTACTATCGATTGGCAAGCCTGCGAGAAGAAAAAGTTCCGAAAGAGATTTCCAGGCTGACAAAGGCGAACAACTTCGGCCATATTCACACTGACACAAAGGGGAAAATTGATCTGACCTTTGAAGATGGGCACAAATATTTTCTGACTTTGGTGGAAGAGTCCAGTCGTTACACTGCCGTTTATCCTATGAAGACTAAAGAAGAAGCATCAGACCTCTTATTACGATTTGTAAAGCGATTTGAAAGGCAATCAGATATAGTCGTGAGAGTGGTACATACAGATGGCGGGACGGAATTCATTCCTGCACTAAAATTTCTGGAGGCATAAGGAGTGAATTTATCAACTACAACACCTAAGCACCATAATCAAATGGTTTGGCGGAGATGACACACGGTGTCATATTGAGTTTGACACGCTTTTGTCTGTTTCAAGCCAAACTTCCTCAATCTTTTTAGAATTACGCAATTTGACACAAAAAATACTGTCGAAATACCGGAACCCACTCTAAAACAGGTAGAAGACCTTTCGAAGTCTTGTTTAGTAAACCATTTGATGATTGGAAGCATCTACGTCCATTTGGATGCAGGACTCTTTTTTGTCCACCAGGACGAAAGCTTCAACATTTAGCGCTCTGGTCCAGGACTGTGTGTCTACTACAAGACGGTAGGGGAGTTATAAGGTATTGAAAGACTCAGGAGTTGTGCAAACAAAGCACGTTCGTTTCGTTGAATATGAATTCCCAGGGATTTTGGGAATCGGCTAAACTTATGTGGATGATCCAGAGACTCTTGACACCGTTGAATTCTCTATTCATGGATGTGATTCTGATTATTCAAAATCTGAGCCAGTGGAAAATTCAACTAGCCAAGAAACAGAAAATATCGATAATAACCTGCAAAAATTGACACATATACCGATAAATCCAAACAACTATGGTAAAACATCGTCTCAATCAGAATCTACAGGGTGTCCGAAAAGTCTTTGAGCGATTTGAAAAATTAATCCAGAAGAGTTCTCTTTATCTTTAGGGGGTTTCAATACGTATTATAATAGATG
>JAULBU010061915.1:0-11466 GCA_032358235.1 Odonthalia washingtoniensis | reverse complement strand
TCATGATGACAATTTGGATAGAATTATTGTGGAGGATGTGCAAATAGCCAAAGATTATAGGAACACCGCATATCCTTATGTTTTGCCCGATCCGGGGCAGGACAATCTAAAGGTTCCGGGTGACATGATTGAAAACATTGCAATATACGCATGAGACAGTCAAGCCATGGAAAGTAATTGAGATTAAAAGACATGGTGCTGAAGATGATGAAGAATACACTCCTTTGACGCTGAAGAACTTTCATGTAAACAACTACAACACAATAGAAATTTGGGTCAGAGTGAATCAGGTGAGAACTGTGAAGAATCAAATACGGGACGTGAGTAAAGATCATCACGATGAGTTCGTGAGAAAGTTTCAAGACGAGCAATAACAGGTTGGATTTGGAATGATTTCGGTCACATTTGAGAAAGAAGATATCAGCCGTGGTTCATATACAAATATATCGAAATTATGTGAAATAGTCGAGGGGAGGCCTGAATTGAAGAACGGTAAACCTGTAGTTGTGGTGGACTGTTGCCATCGTTTGGCAGCACTAAAATACTAAGCAGTAGGATGGATGCTAAAGTGAATTGGACGAAGGGTCATATCCGAGTGGCTCTGTTGGTAAGGAAAGATATTCAAGTCATGACCTCTTGCGAGATTATAGTTCTAAGTCGACCGAGAAATAAATCTTCATCAGAAACAAAAATGAACTCGTCATTTATCTACCTGATAAGCAGCGTAATTATATATGCTGATGCGTTCAGTGACGAGTACAAGACTTCGTTTGAAGATGCTCGGGTAAAGGATATTTTGCAGGACATGGAAAGGACAAATTTTCTGGACATGAAAAGCACATCGATGTATGAACGTTATGCACACGTTGAAAAAATGTTGTGCAGGTTCAAGAGTGTAATGACCAGAATCGAGACAATCAAACAGTTTGCTGCCTGCCAAGAATCTGGAAAGAGTGCTGTTACGTACTTGGACAGTCGTTTTCTCACACACGGAACGGAGGAGGATATACTGCTGCTTTTGGATGGTGTCTAAGCCAACTTAGGAAACGGAAGTAAAGGTATGTTTGACGCAAATATGTTCAACCGCGCTGGTAATGCGTTTCTAGAAGCAATGCATAAGTTTTTGACGAAATAAATGATGGGGGATGTCACCTGGAAGAAGAAGAAATTCTAAAAACAATGAAGGAACTGATGCAAGTGGTAATTCCGGAAACAAAATCAAGAATTCAATCTACCTGCAGCATATTTTGCAATCACCTCAAGATATTCGAGTATTCCCAAGGGAACAAGTCTGAAAAATTGATGACTCGTGCAGCCTCACTACATGGAAGACTTGTGAAGAAAATATGGAGTTACCTTTTCAGAGAAGAAGAGGAAAATTCAAAAGGTAAGGAAGGAAATTCTAAGAACAATGTTTCTGGAATGGGGGTGCGTGGAGGACGTGCAATCACAACAATGAGCAGGAAGCGGAAGCAACGCGAAAAAATTGTTATCGACAGTAATGATGGCAGCGAACGGCCTGCTAAGTACGCATTGAAGAATACTTCAAGATAACCGCAAGCAAAGAAGATTGGAAAGAAGAATATATTGGAAGAACTGTTCTTACCGAGAAATGTCAAGAACGCAACGGAAAACAGCAGAAAATCCGTATCAAAAAAACCGAAAACACTCGCCCTGAGTCCATGCCGGCTCGAAAACAGAAGAAGGGTATCGAGGAATTTTAAAACGCCCTGCCTCCGTCTATACACCCAGCTGTATGTAGCCTCCGGAATCGGATCATGCTTGCACGTTGTAGAGATGTCGTGACAATAGAGCACATGTTGCAGCATTGAAGACCCCACCTTCCACATGGATGGGGTCATATTGAAAATGCGGAGAAGACACTTAAAGCCAATAGGACATCTGTAGCTTCGTTGAGGGGCCCCAGTTCTTCTACGAGCAGTTAATTGAGAGTCATTAACGATATGAAGACATTGTTGAGATCGGCGTTGATACCAGAACATCATCGTGCTCTTATCTTTTTCAATTATAATCAGATATTAGAACTCAGAAATGTGGCATGGACATGGGCTGCATACAACAAATTAAAATTCATGAAATTCACTTCCAATTTTCCTGACGGTGATCTATGGATACAGGCGGCGAACGATGACAACTCGGGTTACGGAATAGCGTTTTTTCCAGGAAAACAACAGTTGGACAGTGATGGATATTGCATTCTGGATGGTATGTAGGATCCATTCAATCTTGAATCAGAGTCGAGGAAGGCCTGTGTGACTCGTTTAACGGAGAAATATTTCCGACACAAACAATTGCAGAATTCTTCAATGAGATTGAGACATAGTTTCCAGGAGAAAAGGGTTGATCAGTGAATCAAATAGGGATAATTGGAGTCCGATAATAAACACCGGAGAATCTGGATAAGATGAAGAAGATAGAAAAAAAGGGGTTGGACGTTACTCCAGTACAAGTAAATTATTGGGGAATATATTTGAACCTCATTGAGACAACGTTTGGCTGGCTGAAAGGCGCACAGCACTGGACTTATGGATTGATTGGATGTGAGATTTTCTGGATGTAGATAATCAATGTACGTGACAAACTGAAATTCCGAATGGAGGAGGACCTTTCCTTCTTACGTGAAACGGATGTTCACCGCAACACGACCATAATGATTTCGACGTGAGAGAGACCGGATCTCCTGAATATTTCACGATTGAAACAGCTACTGAACCGTATTTCTATGGATAGCGCCAGGATCCAGCCGATATTTCCATTTAAGATATAATGAAAAGAACGAACTGTGATTTGTCTCGAAATGGAATTTATGAAATTCCGCCTCAATCTATTTGTATTGGGCATGGATATGTGCAACATGCTGGAGCAGGATAGAACAGTACACAATGCTTCACATATCATATGTAGGTCATACCTGAGGGAAGGAACCTAAGAGACGCAATTTAATATGCGTATGGTCGGTCGTTCAGACGAAGAGGTCATATCATTCCTTCAAACATATCGCAACATTCAAGTAGTTCGTCTCAACGAGGACAGATCGACAATGACGACGACAATCCCGATAAGATAAATGATGATGACGATGGCGATTTGAAAGATTGGGGCCTGGGAGAGGCTGATGAACCACAGTTCGGGTGAGATATCCGTCTAGAATTATTCAATTTTTCTCAGCTCTTCTTATAAACAATCCCTGACCTTAAAAATGCAATAAAATATGTAATGACTACTCCCTGTACTACTTCTTTTCTATTATTAGTGTGCACATCTATGTATTTTCAATTCCTCCAGCCTGTCTAACTAAATACTTACCTATTGGCCATGATCACCGAAACAAATTTCATATATTTTGAAAAAAACTCCGAATACTGTTTGGAGAAGTGGCACATAACACAAATGTATTTTTCCGATTCTTATATATATGCTAAAAATGTTGAATTAATGTTTACTTTTTTTGCTGCTGAAGATACCAACTCCATGCGGAGTTGGGATTTTTGCAAAAAAATTAATATTTAATTTTTTGCAAAATTCCCAACTCCATATAGAGTTGGTATCTCCGAAACTAATATTCATAAAATTTTAAAATACGAATATACTTACACGCACGCCTCTCTCCAGTTTGTAAGGCACATCGACTCTTCTTATGCTTCCATCACGCCCAATTCGCGCTCTTTTACAACATATACGACGAGAACCATAAAACTGTCATCACATGTGTTTTTTTTGCATACTTCAACGGATATTTATGACAATAATGGTAATCAAACATTTCGTATGTAAAACCCTATATTGCACCTATTCCACAGACGTAATGACGGATAAAAAACGACATTCAACACTATGCAAGTACAACAAGAAACGCGGTTTAGACCGTCATGCGTATGATGTGCAACAATTACAACATCACGAAATTCTAGATGGAGAATATGAAATACTTCAGGATGTCTCGGAATTGTATGAACCACACATACCGACACAAACAAATGAGGAATCAGTATGGCATGAAAATGAGAATACAATACAATGTCCTGTTGAATACAGTGAGGTGAAAGTTGCGGCAATGCATTTCTTACGCTTATCGGATGAAATTGGTTCGGGTGTTGTACAGACTGTTATTAAATTGATTCACAGAGACACATTCAAACCACATGTATTATTTCAACACATAACCGATTGGAAAGGATGCATGGCAATTGTCGATTGCTTGATTGGTCAGAGTTTAATCCAGGACGGAGCTCAAAAAATTGAGGTACGATATAAAACAGCGTTGGACGATAAGAGAATGTCTTTCTCTTACAGAAAAGATATCATTGAAGTGTTACGTGGTCAACTGGAATTAGGGAATGATAATGAGGTCATGTTTAGACCTCGCTTCAATGAACGCATTCGTGACTTCGTTACCCATCCTCTCCAGTCCCAATTCTTAGCAGAGTTATACATGTCCATTAGTTCCCAGATTATGAGTAGTGAAAATTGTACAATTCAATGGAATCAAAGCAGGGACACGATGCCGGAGTCATTCATAGCACTGTTGCAGATATATACAGATAAAACAGCGACAAATTTGAAGTAACAATCGTTGGTAGGATATCCAATACATGCCACGTTTCTCAATGTCTCTGTGCAGTTAAGACGTTTCTTTATAAACCACGGATATAATTTGGTTGGTTTACTTCCAGTTGGATTGCGATGGTGGCATTTAGACCACGACGATAATAATTTCGGCATCACCAACCACAAAGACTGTGAAGACCATATCGTCATTGACTACAACGTACTACTGACTTCTCCTTCAAGGGGGAGATATGATAAAATGATTTCTTTACATAAGGCAATGGATATGGTCCTTGATCCATTAATAGAAAGGTCACTCGCCGGATTCTCATTGCGCACACGTGACAAGATAACATGGAATTGCTTCCATGTCATAGTTTCATACTGTTGTGATATACCAGAAAGCAAAGCCATGTCAGGTATTTGACATAAATTCACTCCGACACGTCCCTGCGTAAGATGTTTAGGAAAATCAACAGATTTTAAGACTGGTGTTACAGCTGCTCCAAGACATGCCGACACCATAAGATGTAGAAGGGGTAACTTTACGGAAATATTGAAATCAGCAACTACCATGTCATCTACAGCAGTTAGAAACATTCTGGTAAAAGAAGCACAATAATTACTTCAAGATATGTAAATAGCTCAATGGAATCTGCGAGTACTACACATCCACAGCTAGTTTTCCGCGGTCTTTTCATAATGTTTACGTATGGAACATTGCACAACCTTCATTTAGGAACCTCAAAGGCAATAAAAACATGTTTCATGACATATCTATCTAGCTACGACATATTCATGCTCTGCTTGGACAAGAAGAGGCATGGTAAACAATTTCGGTCATGTCACACAGATGTTTTACGCGCTTGTAATTAGCTTCTCGCTGCAATAGAAAATCTGTTCGCTGCGCCGGGTTTCCATTTTAAATTTTCAACAAAGGAGAAGTCACAGCAACTTAATGAGTTATTTTTGAACAATTCAATGCGAGGAATGTTATAATGTAAGTATTTTAAATGTTTGGATATGGTTTTCCCTTTCGTGGCAGAATATATCGATAGAGTTACTCGTCACCAAGAACAATCACCTCTTACTGATATATGCACAAGCTAAACAACTTTAATGCAAGATATTATATACGACAATACATTGCTCGGTTGACCAAAGGAATCTATTGCGGATATTTCTGACAGAATTACGCTTCTCAAGTCAAAGTGCATACACACTTTTTAGAAGCACTGCAAAAATTTAATCTTTACATTGAAGTTTCATTTACTAGACCACGTCGTTGAAGACCTATCGAAGTTCGGGATTTTAAATATATTAGATGCGTCTCCATACGAGCACTTCAATACATTCTTCAAGCGATCTTAAAGGTCTACTTCGACAATAATTGCAACTCGGATGGATGGAACCGTAACAAACATGATACCTACAATCTATACATTGCCAAAAATTTCACATCATGCAACATTCATGAAATGAGGACTAAACATCATCAATACAAAACAATCAACCGGATCAGAAACTGTGAAAAAACATAGTCAACAGCCACCTACATATTTGGTACGCGACGGCTTTCTGTTTCATTGGTTCATATTGATGCTATCAGAGAGAAGTCTGATTTTTGTAACGAAGGATCAGACAAAATTCTCACTCCTATGTTGAAAAAACTATCCCATACCAGTCTAACTGTTTTCAAAGAACTCATTACGATTTATTTGCAAGATAATGATATCTTTTTAACAGACCCCGAAATCGGTGTTACTTTCCTGAAGTCTGGCTACATCATCAGTGCGCACCTACCTACATTACAACAGTATAAACATTCTACAAATACTGTCAATTACAGTCCTCCTCCGTAATACCTCCGGAAAACACAACGTATTTTTGCAAACCACACAATTCGGTCCGAGTAAGAAGAAAAGAAATAGGTTAGACCTTATTAAAGGAGGTGAGGAAAACAGTCCTGTTTACTATATAGCAAAAGTCCTTCTCCTATTTCGTATGAATATTGACTAATATGGAGTAGAAAGAAATTGCTTTTCTACAATATGTGGAATCCACTCCGCCAATCGACAGTGCGGATAACATTCTTAACTGCCTATGCTTGCGTTGGTCTACATCAGATGCAATAGACTACACCCAGCCCGAAGCCGAGAATGCATTGGTTGGCGATATTTTGGAGACAAGAGAGTAGTATGATATCATAGATTTCAACACAATATGTTCATCTCTACATGTGGTGCGGTCAAATTTCTGAATTGATTTTTTTACTGAACTATTTCCATGGCCACTGCAACTATTTTACATCAATCGATTCTACAGGGAGAGGGATTAATTGAAATTGGTTACAAGAATTATTGCCGAAGATGACGACCCCACGTAACATGTCGGAGTATGTATATTTCATTTAACACTACACGTTCTGTACTTCTTCATTTTCTTTTATAGTTCCATTCTCTTCTATGCTTCTGTCACCGTCAAATAATGTACTTCTTACAGGTCCTTGGACAAATTCTTTTCCAAACTTTTCCACACTCTTCCAATCACTCGCTATTTAGGCTATATTACAGTCATGAATAATTTCTCAATATAAACAAATGAGTTTACAAAACCATTCAACTTGTACGGCAATGAAATGTTTCCTCGGCCTTTTCGTTGAAACTGTTATTGTGGCTTCACGTTCCATTTCTCTAAAACTTTTTTCTGCTCCCCCACTTCGCATTCCGGTACTTCAACTTCATTGGGTTCCTATGCTTCTACAAATTTTCTTGTTTTGGCAACCAACTGTTCAGTTGCAAGTTTTACATACTTCGGAAACATTTCGTTATATCCTTTCTGACTTCCACCATCGCGATACTCTTTCACAATCAGAGGGTTAGCACAGCTGTTTATACATGCATCTACACGATGAATACTCATTATAGTTTCTTCTACAGTGTCCCCTTCCACGGTACCAGGTATTTATCTAATGAAATCATGAAACGCTGCAGGACCTATTTCATCCTTGAACAAATTCAATTTTTCCTCATCGTCCCCCTCCTCATAACCTACACTTTCTCGCTGATTTTCCCTGTACTGTACTTGTATATCAAAAATATTCGCGGTCCACCTCCAAGACATGTCCAGAACACCAAATCTATTCGCTTTAAATAGTTTCCTTTTGGCAGTAGCTATTTTCTTTTCCCTTTTTCCGTTGCTCCAAGTTCCTTCAAATTGAATTGAGACAGTAGTGAACCATAACCAAGTACTTCAAAAAATCTGTCCTTTGCAGATCTTTTCCTTCCACTACAGAAGTCCGATAGTAACTTTCTGAGACGTCCCTCTAATGTACCAACTTTAGAAAATGTATCAACAACTGTATTTCTCGATTCTTTAGACGAATATATTTGTACGCTTTCCCCTGCTGACAATTACTTTCTAAGTAACAAACATATAATATCTCTCTCGAAATTTATGGAGGGGACATATATATTGTTACCGCTACAAAGAAAATTGTGTTGTGTTGGTACTTGATGGTTCCTTCTAACACTTTAGTTCCATTCTCAGTTACAATTTCACATCGGTTCGTCCAGTTCCTTACATTGTCATCACAATATGGGTATAATTCACAGGTTTACTTACTCCCCCACTTCAGTATTCTCTGGTCAACTGTCAGTCCAATCCCCAAATAGTTCGTAGGTACTTATTTTATCATCCAGTCAACATCCTTTCCACGATTCTTGTTGTTTTCCGACATCTTTTTGAGAAGACACTGATTCAATAACTTTAAACTTTGTACCATTTCTCTCATATCATTATTTTTGCAATGAAGTCTGATCACTTCGGATTCAAGAGCCTTGATTGGTACCTCTTTACTAAAAGATTCTCGTTCTTTTCATTCGCTGAAACCTTGTACTCATTCATCAAAACTGTTAGTCTTGATTCTCGGCCGTTAATTGTCGAACCTCTTCCTGCAGCTTCCAGAACTCTTCCATATTTACTTCCATTTATACATTTCCAACGTTATTGATGGACCTATTAACTTCCTCACTATTGTCATAATGTTGTGCACAACTTCCTTTCTCATCATTTCCAAGTCGCAATTCGTCGTTTTCGGTAGTATATGTGTTCTATACATCACTGTTTACTGAACATTCCTTTGTCTCGTTTCTTCTCGGTCTTCCTATACTACCTCTTCTACTTCCACGACTACCACGGAGCCTACCTCTTCCACGTCCACGAGGTGCGACTCGCCGTTCTCTAGACAAGTTCGGACTTTGTTCACGTAATGATTCATCTCCACCATCACTGTAGGGTGTGCAGATCCTTGCCGCCTTTAATGGGGGTTCCGCAGATCTCAATGCCAACCTTGTTGGCCTTTGCGAAAGTTTTCTCACTATCCCTCTATTCGACATTGATGTTTTTTGTTTAGGAAATTATACACAAGCACTTGACAGTCAACATTCTTTCTTACTGCGGTGTTAATACAAGTCCACACTAATGTTCCAAACAGTATCATAATATTGTAACAAATACATGATTTCACGGTTACCATAGTAATTCTGTACAACAGTTTACCGTTTCACATTTTTCCAAACTTTCCAACTCCACATGGAGTTGCTCCTATTCTGACCGTATGTGGCCCGCCTACCTCTCGCTTGCTTCAACATGACTCCGTTTTCATACTGAAAACTGTGGTGGACACTACAAAACACAGATTTTGTTCTTACAGGATAACTGCACATGTCAGTTTTCTGCATTATTCACTATTTCATTTTTTTATATAAATGTTAATTTTAAAAGGTTTCTCACCGATGCGTCAATCAAATGGACCCATCTCTAGCAGTTCCTTTCGTACACTATTTCCGGTTTCATTCGTCACGACTCCCCTAGCGACTGTCATTGAGACATTACAAAAAAATAACAGGAAACGCAATATATATATATATATGAATGGTTTCCGGATACAACCATACATCCTCCTCCAACCATTCTCAACCTCTGTGTGATCACCGTTATTCAACGTCGGTTCCAGATGAAATCCACAAATTATTATGACCATTTCGTAATACAGTCACCCTCATTCCCCCTCCAATCCGATACCTACCCGTCATTCCCTCTACAATATCCAAATTCCTCCCCGCATTTGACTCCGTGTTATGTTGACGACTTTCTTCATTTAAAATTCGACGTAGCCAACTCATTTGAGGCCATTGACAGTCTTTGTTTTGATAAACGAATTACTTCTGGTAAACTAGTTCTTTTTCAAGTAATCAAAGACCTCCAGAGATAAAGGGTCAAAGTTCTTCCAGGTAATGCTATTTATAACAACAGTTTTTACAAATGAAACCTTCATCCTAATTAATTTCTCACAATCTTTTTTACCGCTCACAAAATATTATCTTGACCACACGGTTCATTGCGTCCGTGGTATTTTAAACTTTGACCTATTGTCCATTAGAAATTAGATTTTTAATATAATCGATGTGTCAATTCAATAAAATTATTCTTACCATTACTTTGACAACTTTTCATTTAAAAGAACAGTTAATTACTTAGATAAACAGGCATTTTCATTTCAAGTACGCATCGACATTGTGACTTCTGTTTTAAAATAATTGAGTTTATTATGTTCAAGATACAATAAAAAATAAAATGGAACAAACAAAAACAAAAATAAATACATACAATTTTCCAGATTTCTATACTACAATCCTAAATTGTTCCATTGCACACTTCAGTTTCATTGACTACAATTTCTCACTATGTCATCCCTAATTTTATGTCATCCATCAAAATATGGAACTTGCTTTGAGAATAATCTTAAAGAAAGCTCAGCGTCACAAATTATCTTAAAAACTTCTTCGACATCCTTTCTCCCCACATGAGTTTCGAGGATGCTTAGCAGTACAACCAATCAGTTGTTCAACATTCCAGCTTTGCTTTTCTCCATTTCCTGTCCAAGTTCAAGTGAGGAAATGTCAGAACCATTACTGTTATCACCACTGACAGCCGCTTGTTCCCGCACGTGTTTTTTTCAATTAGATAAATCCATGACGATGCAAAATGTTTCTGTTTCTTTTTCCTTATGAAGATAGCTCGGTCAGAACAGAAGAAATTTCATTCAGTTCTGCCTATTCTACAAGCTATGTTTTTTTTAAATCTTGAATATAGGTCTCTAAAACTATGTCGTAGACACATGTAAAATATTTCATGTACCCCTTCATACATTAGGATCTTTCTATTTTCAGCATCTCAGGCTGCCGTAAAATCATTCCCAGTACTTCCAGCCATACTAAGTAATGGCCCTCCCGACATTTATGATCGTCCCGGTCTACCTCCGTGGTCACCATCACGTCACAGTACATTTTCCCGATTCAGTTCACATTTTTAAATGTGGATTAAAATCTATTTCCTGATTTGGTTTTATTTTCTATTTACTGTACTGTGTCTTCTGACGTTTCATCATTTTCTTCTCGGCACATTTTTAAACACGTTTTTACTAAATTAAATTTTAAATTTTAAACATTGACTGTGCTACCAAAATGTCCTTTTGGTGCCATTTTCTGATATTAAATTTTACATAAATTCTTGTATTTTGGCCCAATTTAAAGTAATTCTCTTGACGTTTCTGAAACAGTCACATTTCCTCTTGCTTCCCTCCGACACAGTCGGCTCCACCATTTTTATCAACACCTTATCAACGAGCGAACATTGGCGCCGAAAAATGATATTTTGGTCTTCGTAAATGCTCCACACCGACCCAGACCTGCCATGTTCCATCGCGACAACAACTATGCGATCAAATCATATTCCCGTGGATATACGTATAAATATGTACTCTTTCGCTAATTGTACAATTTCTATCCCATCATTACAAATTACTAACTTTCCTTTTCTATGCTTGGTTGTTGC
>JAULBU010061914.1:0-30878 GCA_032358235.1 Odonthalia washingtoniensis | reverse complement strand
CGTTGACACTAATTATGGTTGGTCGCGGTTGGCCGCTGAAATGTAGGCTGGAGCCCAAGTTGGTTCGTAATTAGTGTAGCCTGTTTCACAGGGTCGAACTGCAAAATATTTACTTTTTCAGCCTTGAGTTATATTTTGCTTCAATTCAGTCGTTCAACAACGCCACAGAGATCCGCTGAAACCCTACTGAACTCTCTTTTCTACCTTATCATTTATCCCTCCGCAGATGGATTCGATTGAGAACCCAAAGTCCTTTCCATATTGCCAAAACTTTCAGTGAAGGACTTTTCCAACAAACTGCCGTGTCGGAATATATTATCTCCCCATTATTCATTTCAATCAGAATGATACGGCTCACTTCTATTGCCCGACGAATTGGCTGTTGCTCGTGAGGTTGAATTAGTTAAATATGTTTATATATTTCCTCTACGTCCTCCCCACTTTTCTTTTCCGTGGATTCTTCCGCTTCCCAGACTGGCCGTTGAACTTGACGTTGTTACATGTTCTGCACGCTATATTTCTCCCTCTACTTCCCCGTTACGACCTATTATTCCAATGTCAGTGATAAGTGCCATTGCATCACATTATGGCTCTCCTTCTAACCTCCGTGAAGATCGTCTTTTATTTCCATTGAATTACTACCACTTTTAGAATAATAGAGAAGTTGCTTGATGATATTTTTTGACGACACTATTAGAATAATCGGGTACTCGAGAAATGATCTGTTCTTGAGAACATTGCCAACGGTCACAAAATGATGCAGTTTTCACTATGTAAAATCTTTCGAAACTTGACTGCCAACATTTACTTCCAATAATCTGAACTGTTTCCACTGCCATACCAATAGAATCTTCCGAAATTTCCCACTAGATTTATGTAAATTTTCTTCCGTACTGACATGCATCCACATGGATAGAGTGAAAATGAAAAACGTTTCTCACTACTTTTTTGAATAAAACATTAGAACAACATTTTTTCTTTTCCCCGGCAATTAATGTCGATGGGCGAAATTATTTTTGATGCTTCTTTAAAGAATATTACTAAGTTTTTTTCGTCTCAACGTCATTCAGACCATTGCAAAGACACTTTCCATTTGGTTTGTTCCTTTCTTCTATATGCGATTGTCATTTACATACTTCTACAATTACTCCATAATATGATATATACCTGTGATTCACAATGAAAGTGGTACAGGTGTTATAAAGTTAATAAAATATTCCACATCTCCTACTAGTACTGCACTTCAATTGATGATCTGAATTATTACTGGTAGTAAATTGGTTACCGTTTACATTTCTCTCGAACAACACCTCACGTTATGTGGCTCATACAGCATATTTACCCATGACTTAATGTGTGTGATGACTCATTACGAAAAACAACATACAAATACTACTATTATACTATAGGAACATATCAAATCAATTTTTGATATTAATATCATTTATTCAAAACACATCTATTGTCTTAGATATGATTATCATGTTCACTTCCGTTCCTGGTCCTGAAGGATTATCGACGTTATATTATGAAAAATATTCATACTCACTATTCGTTTAGCAAACCGTTTCCTTCCCAAGTCCTTATCTCTCATAATTATTATGATTTCTTCCACCAGTTTTATACCACAGAAGCCCTCCAGAAATCATATCGATACTGCAAGAGATCAAACCAATAATTTCTAGTCTATATCAGATGATGATTCTCCGTTACCACATAACCTCGTTTCGAGCTCAGCTTGGATACTAATTTTGCATACATGTTATCCAAATTCGGACTGAAATTCAAAACAATGGAATTATCGCATAAAATGGTAGTTGATGTGCTAGTACCAATAGTGTAAAATGCACCACTTTTCGTAGGTTTGAGTATGAACGCTCTGTTGACTCGGAACGGTTGTGATGGACAAAAAGCGGGATTGGTGATTCTTTTATTTAACTTGTACGTATGCTGCAATAGAATTCCATTATTTTTATAGATAATTAGATTAATCGCCAAGAGATATTCGGTTTTCGTATCAAATACTACTCATCGTGTAATCTTCATGGAATGCTTTCAAACATATCGGATATTTGCACATAATTTACGCTATCACAGTATGCTACTCCTAAAATTTTAGTACACCCTTCAATTTTGTTCGAGAGAATTTTCGATATTTTTCAATGATATCTTTTCAAAACTAACAAAACATTGTGCAATTTCATGTAATTTTCTATTTATTTTTCAAAAAGTTTTACAGCTGCTGTGGTTTACAGTTTCCTATATTTGAAACTTTTTGCACAGGTTTCACAGGATTTTTCCGCATTAAATACCACCTATATTGTTCCGCCCCCATCGTCGAACAAGTCTGAACGGCTCTTTTACTTCAATTACCACCGCCTGCGAACAACCATCAACATACGACAACATCCAAGTTGAGTTGAACGTATGTCCCACATCAATAATTACTAATTGTTGAGATGTGACGTCCGGTCATTTCACGTGTTTAGCAAAATAATTTAATATGTCAGAACAACTGGTACTACCTACGACGCACACACGGATTTTTTAACTTACAAAAACGACTCGGTTTAATTCGTATGAGGTATGTACATATTTTCCTTTTCCTGTTATTGTAATTGATTAAAAATATCTTCCCAATTATTTTACAATCATATTCTCTTTATTAAATTCCTGACTTTTTGACGAAACAGTATGATGAGACAGATTATGACCTCGATCACCGTATAGTATTTTTAATTTTTTCTGTCATGTTGGACTCAACTTGGTTTGACACAAGGTAAGTCCTTTTCAATTGTTCATTTACCAATTTTTAGCACCTCTTTCAATTTACTTTACGACGTTCTGCCGAATTTTAAATGGTTCGGCTATCAGAAAATACTAATACCAATTTATTAATCATTTCCTACTTTTACATTTTCTACGTTCATATTTTATTAGATACATAACATCAACATATCTTGTTAACATTTTAGGATATAATTGGTAACATCCGAATTTTCTATTACAGGTCACCGTACTTTGAATAGGTACTTGTCTTGGGTAAATTGAAGTTTGAATTTTGTTCTTGTCACTTACTTTGCTATTTGTAGTATTTACGGAGAGAACAGTTTCGTTTTCACAGATCATTCATTGTTCTCCATAAAATTGAAGCCTATTATGTAGTACGCACACAGATTAATAGACACTTCAAGTTATTTCTGTAATGATGTACTGAAAAATTCTTCATGTTACGTATGATTTGTATGGTGGTATCCTGCAACAATATTTAACTTTTGACGATAATGTTCATGTTAAACTACAGTATACTGAAATGAGAAGAACCGTGCACAGTAGATGGCAGACAGTGAACTGCCCGTATCGGATTATCTAAGCCATGTAATCTACCCCATCATACGATGTCTAAAGACTCTGGCCCATGCTGCATTCACGATTCTCAGAATTTGTCATGATTATTAGTTGAAGCCATCTTTTCCTCCTTTATTAAATGATGCCAAATGATTTCCTTTTTGTTAAATGATTATTAAATTTTTCACCCTTCGTCTTTAATGTACTTGATCCTATTCCTAAATTGGCGTATGATTGGATCAATACGTTCTCGCACCTAGTCGGGACCAGTTGCATTTACAAACGTATTCTCGACCTTACACTCTAATTAGTGTGGATGATCCCCAGCCCTATACTAATGGATAGCAGCTAATTTATATATAGTTAGCAATGCGACGAAGACTTGATTTATCAGGCTAAGTATCGTGCAGTGTCGTGATTCGATGATCTGTTCCGTCTGCAAACCAGAATGGGGATATTGCTCGGTATGATTACCTTTGGTTATTGCTCGCGCGTCGGTGGATATTAATATTTTCTGTTTCCTTTGTTGTATTCGCTTTATAATAACTTGGATCACCAGCACATATGTATGTGAAATTGTTTAAATTGGTATCAATGTGATACACGTGTGAATACCAAATATCCAATGAGATGGTTTTCTAATGAACTTACATTCGATAAATTTTTCTCCTATTCAGAAAGTCTAATTCCATCCTTTTTGACTGACTACTGTGATGTATCTACATGTTACATCCTAAATGTGTAAGTCCTAATAATGTACTGAATCCGGGTGTTAATGATGTGTAGGTTCCTGTATTCTATTTGTAAATAAGTCTCCTAGGAATTACTTCATTTTGTGATACGTTTCACTAAACGGTCTTACAGTGAAATTTTGATACAATGGTCTGGCGTACATTTTGGTCTTCCCTACATGTTTTTCCTAGTCGCTTAATTTTGTTGTTTTCAAACAAGCTTCGCTGTTCTTTTCCAAGAATTCAGAAGTTTATTTTCTTGTAGAACTCCATTTCTTTCCACATATCGCAGTTACATGCCGCATTTTCCTATTCAATGCATACAATATGGAGTGGAATAGTCAATGGTTATTTGTACACTGAAGGAATGAAAGTCGACCTTAATTTCCGAAAACACTGACGTAGAGTCGTCGTACTTAGTATAGTCCTTCAAGTTTGTTGAAAAATAGCTCGAAGGGGTATCCTGACAACATTAATGGCATGGATTTTAACTTCTCTTCTTCATTTACTTCACACATGGATGAAAGTGTCTTGAATACATTTATGGTATTATTCAAATCCTCGTTCTAGTTACCTGCAAATGTTGTCTTTCCCAGAAAGGCTCGAATGAGCCCACTTATTCCAAGTTCTTTCTTGTCTTGTTGTAGCTTCTAATGATTATTTTTAAATCCATACAGTCCACTTTGGTATTTATCTTCTTGGTTACCTCTTGATATTCTTCCTTTCGAGTCGTTGTCTCACGGCCCTTTCTTTTCTTTGTGTCATCGTCATCATTTAGATGCTCGTTCCTTGGTTGTATAGGTGGTATTTGTGTGGTTAATTTTACATCAGTCGCGTCTGGCGCTTCTGCATGGTATTATGATCTTTCATTTAAAATATTTGGTGTTCGGTATAGGTAAACGTAATGTTCCCTTTTATTCTGTTCCATATGGTTTTCTATCTCTTTCTTCGTTGATCAACTTTTCTCGTTCAACTCTTCTTCTTCTAAATATAAATGAACTGTAGAAAAGAAATATTTCAAGAAGGTTTCTACTTAATGGAACATATAAAAAATTCGTTTCTCAGCATCTCCACATTTTGGTGGACATAGTCCATCTAGGTACGGTATTTTGAATTTATACGTAGCTAGTAGTTTTGTGATGGTTATGGAATAGATAGGTAAGAAAGATAAGGTGATTTTATTTATATTTGTGGATACTGACAACGTATTTAAGGTTCTGAATTTTTATAAGTTTTAATTCTGTAAATAGCTGTTGGATAATGATTTTGAGCAGTCTCTTCATGTTATTAGTGTATTGTGTTTAATGTTTTTAGCAATTCACTGTTTACATAAAATAAATTGTTTAAATTTGCTGATTTATGTTCCTTTCATCCGCACTGCATTATGGAGATGGTTTACCTTACATGCTTTATTCATATTTAAATGTAATGAGAAATAGTTCAGTTGCAACAGGTAGTAATAGTGAACATAGTACCAAGAACTGTGAAATTTTCTTTCCCTGGATTTCTCGTGATAAACGTGATAATTATCCTGCATTTGATGATCATGCTATTACAGTTTGTATCATTATGTATGCATGTTTAGTGGATTGAATATTTAGCGATGAAGTTTTGAACAGTATGAAGTCTTTTGTTCCAAGCGCAATCAACAGTCCAATTTGTTCTTCGGTAATGATGGACATTGTTTTAAGAAATAATTTTTCTTCGTCGATCACTTCGCTTGTTGTGATATTCTCTGTTGCTCCAATAGAACGTACTGGCCTTTTCACTTTGTGCTATGACCCATAAAGAGTATGTAAAAGAGAACATTTCTCAACATTACCAAAAACCAATCCATGTATGTAGCAAAGTTGCCCATTGGCTCAATTCCGACTAAAATCTGAAAATACAAGAATTTATTTTGTTAGGTTGACCTTTGTACTTAAAACATTGATCGTAGCACCATCTTTCTTGACTTCTTTCATTCCATTTACTTGATCTAATATTCACTTGAGTTGTGCCGATGGTGCAGCCTGTTGTATTATGCTAGCAAACTTGGTAGAAAATTAGATGAAGTTGTTCCAAGTCAGCCTATCGGTATATTCAAGGATTCGAATGATTTTCTTTCAATCATGTTAATTTCCAGTTTGATTTGGCGATGTCTTACTACTGAGAGTGGATTTCGAGTTTGTTCAGTTTATTATCGGCGTTGGTTTGTATTAAAAGTTATTTCATTATAATATTCAATCCGAAGTAGCGAAAATGTCCAGGTTCTTTTGCAATCGTACAAAACTCTAACGTCTTGTCAACGCCATTCTAGAGTTTCGTTACCATGCTCCCATTTCGTCAGCAACTTCGGAACTTGGTGGAGAATCTCCACTTCCAGGAGATCGATCTAACTCACCACCATTTAAACTTACAGGTGAGGGACCTCAATGCATGGAGTTATCCTGTTCGAACTAAGTGCGCTATGGCTTTTAGACTGGATCCTATGAGGACCTCAGAGATTATGAATCCTATGAGGAGCTCAGAGATTAGTAGTGGACTATGGGTTATCTCAAAAACCGGAGTATTCATCAGGCCTGGTGCTCTTCTGTCATGCGACATGAGCGGAGCTAGGAGGAAGGGTGGAAAGATTCTCATCGGCAAATTTGTGTGAATTGGTAATTTTTCCAGTTGTATGGGACGCAAGGGTCCCATTACTGGGCTTCAGTCACCGCCAGAATGTTAGCAGCTTGCTGCAAGAGGAGCCAATATGGACTGCTTGATTTATTGGACGGCTAAAAGGGCGGTAGTGATCGGTGGGACATCTTATGGCTGAGTGACTGTTTTGTCTGATTAGTTTAATGTTGAGAAGAGTTGAGAATAATTCTTTATTGTGGTTGCTTTTAGTTGGTTCCAGGATGGTAGATCGGTGTAGTACCCCATGAGAGGCGGAGCTGGAGGATTCTTGTCATAAAGGAGGAGGGGGTAGAAAAATATGATCAACATGACTGTAGACTGTGAACAAAGTCGTGGAGATGAGGGTAGGTATCAGATGATTGAATTATTCACGTTGCCATTTGCGCTTTTTGGAGACCAGGAAAATGTAGCGGATTACATTGGTCTCAGCTCGTAAGTCGGGTATGGTGTAGTTAGCTTGCTGTTTTTTGTAACCTAGGTCGTCGTCGTCATAGTAAGGTTTGGGGTCATATAGCTCCCAGGGAAATGATGGCGGTCTCAGTAGATCATCAGTAAGGGGAGCTATACGACCCCGAACCTTGCTATACTGGCAGGAGGTACCAACGAGGCGATTTTTATTAGCTAAATATGACTGTGTTCACCGACCTGTGATACGGAGCAGCCAAGCGTGGAGGTAGGAAATGTGTCGAAAAGAGAAGGGAACAGGAAGGAAAAGGAAGTGGGATGCGAAATTAGTACGGGTGTTTCACAATACCTTCATCCGGCGAGGTACTACAGAGATAGCCAAAATGATGATCAGAATGATAAGTTGAATTACAACTAATTACAAATATTGATGAAGATAGCAAGATGGTTTAAGTAAGGAACAGAGAGAGTATCAAACATTATATGTGAAATTATGTCAATCTAATGAAGCAATTTATTTTCAATGCTATTCTAGTTTCATGGGTCATGTAATCTACCGTTTGGAAGTAGGGGCGTGTCTTGTAGTTATTATAAAATAGTATAAAGAAGCGCACGAAATTGGTTTTCTCAAACTGTGAGCCACATTATGATTTCAGCGTATGAACCAATGTCGTAAATGGCTGAGTACCCGTTGAACGATGCAACAAAAACGAATCCCAAGAGTTCTTCGATTATGTTGTTTACTTCGTTTTACTGCCAAACATTTACTTTCTATACAGCCTCTTCTAGTTTATCGGTTGCTAAAGGTGTGTTCTAATATAATACACGCTTGATACGGAGGCTTCCCTTTTTGATGCCATAAACTGCCGTTAAATGTTAGAAAGGGGGATCTTCTATCTGTAGATTGACTTGCCGCTTGACGTGTAGTGTTTGATATGTTGATTACGGAGAGTTTTCTGACGTCCAGTGCTGAAGATACGAGGCCATCTGTACCCAGCGGGTCATGATCTTTACAGGTAATGACAATGTGAGGTCGCATTTGGCTTTTAGACAGGTTATGTACATCTATCACAACCTTGAACACCAGAGGGTGATTATATATTTCCCCCACCCCAAGGCTATCATGTGCCTCTAAGAAGGTGTGCCATTTTAATTACATGGATCTCTGTTAGTCTCATGAAAGATCGTTCAAAAGCACTACCTTTGTCGAGGATGATCGTGTTGGACATTCCGGTAGATGGAAGCCCAAAATTGTATCAAAATTGTACAAATATGGGATGTTGTCTGGTTGTTCAAATAAACAGCAGCGCTGAACCGATTACCTTCGTCTACGAGGGTAAAGACGCAGTTTCTGTATAAAATTTCTGTGAATAAACTGTCGTTGAAACGGGCGATATAGGAGAGAAAAGAAGCGTGGAAGCGTAAAGGTTCTGACTGAATTCGCTGACAATGGTGTCATCCTGACCCAATGTCACGTAATATATAAAATATCTCTGAGTAGGCTTGGAATGAGGATGTGCGGATTAGGAAATTGAAAATCTTGGCTGTGGAAGGAAAATTGATCTGAACTTTGCAGACGAAGTAGCTCTTGGCGGGTCAGTTGATGCTGAAGAAGAAAGTAGAATTTATCAAAGTAAATAAATGACCAGAAGTTAATCTGTAAGATTGGATGAGACATATTTCAGGTTTCGAAAGATTTGGTCTTACTATTAAAATGTGGTATCAGATGTGTCAGTTTGTGATGGAATTTGTTAATAAATACTTTATCATAATAGAGAACTTCAAGGCCGATGTGATTTAAATGTAGCAGTTGAGATTGCTAAATCAGTGAAATTAGGTCTGGTATCATACCGAATGACTTCTTTGCCCAGTAGATTACGTTTTATGGGAATTTGTATGGTCTCAACTGTATCTATCCACCGGTGGTTATGATGTTGTTAAGTACCCAGAGAACATCAATATAGTCCGATGGTGATGGCATATCGTCCCGTTGATAATACATTTTGGAACTTATTTACTACCTGAAGGTGAGTACATGAGTTGAAATGTATGTGTATAAGTACCCTGACCTAATCTGGATCGAAAGTCGAAATACTGACATAGTAATCAAATTGGAGTAGTCGAATTGTCGGACTGTAGCAGAATCATGTTGAATAGAGATGATCACTATGAAGCATATTTTATCAATGTATCCCTAGTGCAGCATATTTTGTGCAAGTAGTAATGGTCTCTTATCACAGCTGTAAATGAATTATTGAGTTTGTGGAAAATAAATGGGAACTTATTTCCCGCCATGGTAAACCCCAAAAATCCGAAACAGTGAATTGTTTTGAAATACCTATATTGAACAATAAAGGAATTTATTTTTAAAATAGACGTGTTATCAGCACTTTAATGTCGATGTCTACTCAAAATCGAATCTGGGTTATTTATCAAAACGATTAGTTTATCAATTAGTCTAGCTGCGATTCCGGCTAAGACAATCTATGTGATATAACCTGTGGCTTTCAGTTAATGTGAATAGCGAGGGGTAATAGTCGTTCAAAAGGTAAGCGTGGCGGTCACATAATTGCACTCGAGAGTTTGATAATAATAATCGAGTAGTCAGGTATTTTGTGCTTCATGAACTTAACTAATGTCTAATGATATACGCTAGTGTCGACCTATTTAGCTGATTAATTGTAGTTCCTTTGCGATAATCTAGGCCGGGAGGTGTGGTTATTACCCCTGCAAACTCCCGAGGTTTTAGAGTTTCCAAAGTGACTGCGAAGTCTCCTTTTGCGCTGTCGGCGAATGGTTGGTTCGCGACAGGCGTAATGGTTCGATGGTAGTTCGCAAAGTGTTCGTAACTTGTATCTGCGTATCTAGGTCCCGAGAACTTCGTAAGGTAAATTGTAAATGTCTAGCCTTTTCTTTATTGACTTACTCGCGCTGGTGAGGATGGTATGTATACTACATGAATTCAATCCCATTTTGGATCAGGGCCCAAGCTTTACGTGTAGTAGAAATATACTTTAGAGATTGACAAAATTACTTAAAGTCGAATCTCCAATTTGAACATGTGTGTCATATCGCTTGATTCGATAGTTGAAGAGGCGGTTAATGCTTCTCTGCATAAAATGCAGAATACTGTATTTTGTAAAAATAATTTTGCTGTGTAATGGTGTATTCTCTAGTATTGTTGCCAGTGCCAATAAAGTCATTTTCGTTACCCTTATTACCTCTCGTTGTGTCTTGTTTCGTGTTTTCCTTTCTTCGTGTGCCGCCGCTTCGTCATCGTCTGCTTGAGACGTTATGCTTCTCCTTCGAGTTTCATCCTCTACTTCAATCGTCATCGTCCGCTTCTAGCCGTCGTTCTCCGTCTTCCATTCTGTATTACCCTTTTTCTCACTTCCTGTCATCTCTCCACCGTCATTGCACATCGCACTTCACTGCCATCCCACGTCTCTCTTCACCGTCATCTCTCCGCCTTCATCCCAAGTTTATTCCCACAAATGAAGCGCTCGATGTTAGACACATCGACCCTTTGAGCTTTCTCTTTCGTGCGAAAATGCCCAACCTTAGAGTTTCAACTTGAACGTATTCGTTTGCATGATTCAACTTTACATAGGTGTTACCCTACTAAACTCCAATAGACCCAAAATTGAAATATTTCGAATAATTGGTTTACGAAGTGAAAAATGCTACTACGTAGTACACAAATGAGAATTGATAGAAAAAAGTAAAAATTTTGAACATTGATATAAACTAGATAAAATATCAGTACTTTCACAACTTTTTTCATACATATTTATAAATAGTACCTAAATATCATTACTTAACTTATTTTCATGTTTTGTTACTGTAACTACAACTCCAATTAAATGGAGCTCCAACATACAGTAGCAACATTTCAATTTTAAAATGGGTTCCAACATACAGTACCAAGACATTAATTTAGGATAACAACAGTTGTATATTGCTACATTGCCGCAAGCAGATATTTTTCTGCACAGCCAGACTTATGCTTGATCCTTTATATTTTACCCCGCAGTGGAACCATCCCTTCTACCGTCGCACGAATTATGTTGAGGAGTTGATCATTCCGAACTGCTGCTAGCAGTCAGAATACTGTTCTCCCCAACGCCATTTGGTTGACGTATCTTCAGTCGATGGAGTTGCCGAAGGTAGTTTCCTAGGAGGTAAAGTAAAAAAAAAACGTCACACACGCAATAAAGATTAGAATCCCACATGTTAGATTTTTGTTTTCAAGTAAAGTTGCTGAACGAAATGTGATGCAAGGAATGGAATATTAATAATACGTACTTTAAGGGAGAAGAGTCTATTGAAGTTGAGGCTGTTCCTTCTGTGTATGCACTTGAAGTGATCCGTTTCAATTCAGTACTTTCATTTTCGATTTCCATGGAACTTAGTTCCGGCTGGCTGTCTTCAACCTTCTTTATATTAAGTTATTCTTCCGAAGTTGCTTTTGTCGCTTTTTTACGATACGAATTTTCAGTCTCCGTCGCAGTCGCTTTAGTTTCTAAATTGCAGTCGTTGTGGTAGTTGTTTTCATGACGTGATCGCTGCATCAAATGAAAGAAAAAAGGCTCCTATCACCCCCACTGATATAAATAAGAATTAAAATCATATTGAACACTGAAACAAAAGAAAAAAATTTGGGCATCTCTCATGTTTTGGCGTTAAAATTCTTAGTCAGTAATTCCACTTCTAACTCAATTTTATGCTGATTATTGTTCTGGGTAGATTAATATTCCGGAATTTGTGTTCTAGACCGCGGCCATTAATTACACACCAATTTAGAACCTCAAATAAATATTCGTGATGTAAGGATGACCTCGCATTTTGCATTAAATAGTAAAGAGAGTCAGAAGAAAGTTCTAAACCTCCATGGTTTTGGATATGTGTCAGTAGAAGTATACCAGGGAAAATGAGACGGATGATGAGAAGATGTTGTCTATTGGGTATGAGATGAATTAGATATCCCAAGAATATCAAAACAATACAAAATAATGGCAACGAAATGAAGACTCGCAAATCACAATTCAGCAGCGATGGGCTTTGTAAAGAATGGTGACGAAGAAGGTGATGCATTTTCACAAAAATGGCGTGGGAGAGTGAGGTAGTGTATTCGAAAAGAAACAGCCATGTGCGAAAACACAAAAAAGGAAGATTGGTGAGGTACTACGTGGTGGGACCGCATTGTCGTATCGATGTTGGAATTGATTCTCATCTTTCGCAGTCTTTTTCGTAGTTGTTTTCATGACCTGATCGCTGATCGTGGTGTAGACTGGGTTGTGTGACTGCTTGCTTCTAAATAACGAGTCACCATCTCAAGGTGAAAGTCGCCAGAGTGGCTCCTGGGTTTTTCCATATTGCAAACGTGGATTAATTCAATTGGATTAAACATTGATTTGAAAGCTACAGTTTAGTAAATCAGCATTACAGTAGAAAAATAAAAAATATGTATTAAACTTTTATAGAAATGTCATGAAATACACTATGCATGACATTTTCTTAAAAATTGAACAATGTAATTAAATTTTCATTTTTTTCTGTTTTCCTTTAACATAAAAGTGAAACGGAAAAAAATTCACGCTGATCGATAATTGATCAGAGTCATTGAATAAGATCCTAACTTCAATAACTACCGAGCAAGCTAAATTCAAGAACTGTTGAATTAACAATTCGAAAAGACGCACGTTGAAAATCGTTATACGGCTGTTGGTGCACCGAAGTTGTCTTTCCGAATGCAAGTACCCATAATAATATATATATTATTAACATAATAATAATTTTATACCAATAATGTGAATAATATATCAACTTTAATAACTACCGATTAACCATAATACTATTGGTTTACCAATAATTTGTATAAGATCTCAACTGTAATAACTACCGAGTAAGCGAAATATTAATAATAATATTAACATAATAATGTTATACTAATAATTTGAATAAGGTCTCAACTTTAATAACTACCGAGTAGGTGAAATAATACTAATAATATTAACATAATAATAATATTATACTAACATTTTGAATGTGATCTCATCTTTATAACTACCTAGTAAGAGAAATTCAACAACAGTTGAAAGAACAATTCGGAAATACGAACGTTGAAAAACTTTATACGGTTGCTGGTGGGCCGAAGTTGTCTTTCCGAATACAAGAAATCATACTAATATTAATAACATTAACAAAAACATATTGTCATAATAATAATGCTAATAATTCCATAATAATAAACCCAATAAGCTGGTTCTTCCCAGTCAAATTCTATTCCTTCTCGCTTTATCTATTTGAATTTTAGAAATTGAAGGCCATGAACCTTCTACTTCTCCAGCTCTTTTGGATCGTCTACCGCCACGAGTTCCTCTCTTCCTGTTGAAGTGCAAGTCCAATTGATATATTAATTTTTCAAATGGTTCCTCTCCCTCCGCTACAACCAATGCTTTCTACGTAGGGTCCTTCCTCAATGTTTGGAGAGCTACCCTACGTGAACGTTCCTTGCATGCTCTCTTACGAGGCATCCTATCGAAACAAGATAAGAACTTGTTGTAGTCTCTTGCGTGGTTTTCGTGTGATGACGTCATGGGATTAAGCCATAGTCGTGGTTACTAATGTGAATAGCCTCTGTAACATCAGTTGCATGTATACTTGTGTTAGGAGATGGGGATGGAAATTTATCAATAGAAGATGGTGAGGGTAATGGAATAGAATCACTGGGTGATTCTTTAATTTTACATAATTACTGAATGTGGCGGTGACCGTATGGGTTGAAGAAGCTGCTCATATGATAATTGATATCTCTGTGCTTCGTGCACAGTATTGTTAGAGTATGCCTGAAGGTATTTGGAAAGTGGTAACTAGTGTAACGAAACACGGTTCTGTAATTCAACTCGTACAGATGTTCTTTGACAAATTCTCAGAAGTACCATCAGTAAATGAACTTCTTTTTCGCTCTTCCCGTAAACTATTCTTAAAGTACTCCGTGCCCGTCCTTTTTCGTTACCAAAGAACAACAGCGATTCAGTATGTTCCATGTGGTATGTTTTCATTGCAGAAATGAGTTGGCGGTTGGTGAGTTTTGAAAGGGAGGAGTTGAATTCGTTAATATCTGAAGATGCCGAAGAATCCATTTTTAAGAAGGAGTTTTAAAGCTCTGATAGCTATTGTTATCTGATAGCTATTGTTGAAGAGAGAAACAGATTCCAAATATTAAACTAAATTGACTTCAAATCGTTAAACTTGACCTGCTTAAAATTCCTTCAAGTAATTGTAACAGTTTTACACGTAATTATAAAACAAAGTTACAGTTGACACGTATCTTTGAAACTTTGTCATCTCCGTAAATCAGATCATATCATGCCAAACTCCAACAATCATTAATTACATTTAACTGTGATTAGTCTTTCGAGATCCAACGGACACCAATTTATCTATCAATAGTATCTCACCACTTGTTTCACTCACTCCAACGATCACGGGAATTTATTGTCACGTCGTTTTTCACTTTCTTATATACAAATCCAACGGTCACCGGTTTGTTTTATTAATATTATTTCACGACTTGTTTTGCTCACTCAAACGATCACGGGTTACCTTCACGTCGTGATTTACAGCCTTTTCTACACATTTAACGGTCACAGGGTTCACTATCAATAGTAATTCCGCCCCGATTTATGACGAGATCTTAAGAATTCTCCTTTAAAAGAAAGACACATGACATTGTTAGCCATAAAGATGGTTGCGGCGTGGAAGTTGTCTTTCATTTTTAATATTCAAATGGAACCAAGAAGAAAAGTTCGAGAAGAGCATTACATCAGAACCGTGGTAACGAATATGTTGTTTTAAAACCTACTGGCACTAATCAGTTGCCAAGAACGAGTAATGAAGACAATGACAATGAAATAAGGCGAGGAGGTAAAGTATCTGGCAGTAAATCAATATCACCAAGTAAACGATTACGAAGGCAAGAGCCCAAAAAGAATACGTGGAGTAACAGAACGTGACGATAAAGACAATGATGGTGATGTAGAATGTACCTTGGAGTCTGCTATAAATACTGAAGTCAGTGATGATATTCGAAACGGAAATACTGATGAGGATGATAAGAAAGGAAGACAAGGAGGAAAGGTATCTGCAGTAAATCTAGATTAGGAATTAAAAGGATGTCCAAGGTATAATTAGATGCGAGGAGAGCTGTAAGATCTGTCAACGTAAACCAGTTAGGTACAATTGTTTCAGAGAATGATGAAGAAGATTCAACGGTTGTGTTCGTGAAAAAACTAAACAGTTTAACAAGATATTACAAAGAAACTAAGGGACTGTGTCGCCGTCTAAGTGGTACCGTAAAATTGTATGAGGAAAAATGAACCCGTCTTTTTGAAGAGAAAAGAGCACTTCAGTTTAAATATGAAGTGGGAGAAAGAGTTATAACATCGTCTGTACCTGGGTCAAGTCGAGAAAAACATAAACAATGTTAGAATGGAACTTCATCTACAACAATAGCGATGAAGATGGAGAATCACGGGGACCGTTTACCTTCACCGGTTATGGAATATGTTTCTAAATACATGTAAAAGGTGACACCCTTACGTCCATCAAGAAAATGCCACTTCTGTGTGCCCATTCCTGACGGTTGATACGCCCCAAATGTAGACCTTTCAATATCTCTAAAATTACAAATGTCTGTCTTCAGCCTTTGCAGACTGGACTGAGTCCAACCAGGTGTACAATCTAGATGACATATAAAGCTCACCAATCCAATCTATTTCGTAAATACCGTTGTTAATGGAGAGGTTGGAATTTTGTCACAACAGAGATCCATGATAGACCCCATAAACGGTGATACCATATCAACACTATTAAATTCTGCACCTCCCGGCATGCCGCCTAAAACAGATTCGATAGAATGGCCAGAAAAATTACCACCACTACAAATTTTTGAAAAATCAACACGAAAGTGGAATACAGGGGACCTTCTATCGAGCTCCGATGAAAAGTGTTAAAGTTTTTTGGAACAGATCGTCGTATTGTATTGAACTGTCTTTCGTCCCCACTTGTAGTCAATATTGATGGAGAAAATCGGTAAGAATGAGAAAGCATTAGGCTTGCGCATTCCTTGAGCATGCGTGAAATTACAAGGGAAAGAGCATGAAGTGGTTCAAATGTGAAAATTGCATAAATAGGTACAGCTGGAGTCAGCCCGACCATTGGGAAATTATGAAAGACAGGTGCAATTGGAAGCATTGACAAATTTTTCAATTGGTCGATGACGTCTGTATCATCATTCTTTAAGCGTGGTATTGAATCCATTGAAACACTTAGAGACCGTTCGTGTTCGTTTCTATTGAACGCCAGTTGGCATCTAGGAATGGGACACATGTGACACGGTGAGATCGTTTTACCATTACTATTCACACTACAAATATCTTCGCATTCAGGGAGATCACCAATGTTTGAAGATTGGAGACATTGACAATGCCGTTTAGTTCTATCCTTTGTGCACACAGATATACCTTTAAATGCTTCACACGATAAATCATCAACACACTTTTCAATACACTAATGTATACATTTATGTTTTTTGTGACGACCGATAGAGAATGCATTTTTACATGACACCATGCCGTACCTGATTTCTTCATAGGATGCATTTCCTTCCACAATTTGAAGAAACTCCACAGGCAAATATGCAACAAAAGTCCGACGTGAGATAATCTGCTCTCTCCTCGTCTCCTCTGAAAAGTTGAGAAAGGTGATAGAAAGAGGATAGAAATTAAAAGACGTTGGTTTAATATAAACCTGCGGTTTGTCGCTGTACACTTGTAAGAAGGACACAAATGATTTCTCCCCACCTTGTTCCTTCGTCCTGTAATAAGTTCCTTCCAAGACGCTTTCTTTGATGAATCGTCATGCTTTTATTGCTGCATGTCCTAGGTCGGAGTTCATTGGGTGACCGCGGACTGAGGAGTCGACAGACGCTTCAGTGTTAATGGAATCTCTCTACGTGAAACATATTTGCGACTTGATGGCTTCTACTCCATCCCAAAAATATAACTTTTCACGAACATATTCTTCGGATACATAACTATCCTTCTTAAATACACATGCCTCAATATCTTGGACAATATTGTCACTGTTGTGATTTTTGATGCTTTCCATATGCGTAAATTTAGAACAGAACTGTACCAGGCTGTTTGAATTTTTCTTTATTGTAGATAACACAGAGTTGAACTTCTTATCACTACTTGAGAGGCACAATTCCAAAAACATATCTAGTAACTGGTTCATACAATCTACAGGATTATAATCCTCTTCAATACATAGCCTACCCTCATTTACCACCATAGCCAAATCCAACTCTAGAGATACTGTTTGCATGAAAGAGTTCTAGTTTTCTTCATTTTAACTATTAGGAGCATTCTATACTTGATCTTTGACTCTATCGATAGGCAGCCTCCTACCGTTTCAAGTAACACGGTGTGAAAAAGATAATATTTTACTGCCACGTAGTTTGATACTTTTCACAGCCCGTTGTTGGCTCATTGACTTACCGCCATGCTGATAAATGCAATGGAATTCAAGGCCATGTGCTGATGTTGATTCGAATTTTCATGACAAATTTTGATATTTGAATTGGTAAATGAATTACTTTCGTTTAAAGGCGGCATCTCGTTGAGTGAAAATGTAATATCTAATCGGTGCGACAGTAAAAATTAATCAAGACCAGTGTCTGAAAGTTCTTGTACATTACTCAGAGAACATTTTACAGCAAAAATAATAGTGCCGTTCTTATCTTTTATTGAAATATACAATACTACCAGAATGCCGCCACTCAATGCGGCAATTTTTGGGATCATGACCAATTCCTGCTAAAAATGGTAATGCTTCTCATGCACTGATTGCTAACTTCGTTCTCAGTCCCCCTCAAACAAATGTTATCAACCCGAAATTTTGAAAATTTAAAAATATTCATAATGAGCGTGTATTTTTTCCTTAGTGACTTGTCAATGTGGCCCCAAAACAAAAATTGAAAATCCCCAAAAACTTTGAAATTTTGAAAATCGACATGATGATAATGTGTTGATGGCAAACTGTGTTCTCAATTTTCTCCAACATAAGTTTAGAAAACCTACTATGTTAAAAAGTTTCCATTTTGAAATTATTTTCTAAGTAGTTGCAATCAAGTTTCCAAAAAAAATCCAAAATATTTAAGAGAAACCAAAGTTAAGAAACCACAGTCTTCTTTCCATTTTGATATTTGCCCTCTTTCGAAATGTATTTGATTCTTTTTGGCAACTCTTCATTCTTTTAGGAGCAAAAAATATAAACTTTTCGTTTCCAAATGTTTTTTGAGCCGTTTGAAAACAAAGCTTACTAACCTTGGTGTTGTTCTTACCAATGGCGTCTAACAGCTCTTGCATGGCTTTTCGATCGCCATCGTTGGGAAACGGCGCAGTAATCGGTGCATTGCTGCACAAAACCCGTGTTAAAATCATACTAAAAGAAAATTTCTTGCAGCTTCTGTCGCACATAAGAATTTATATAAAATTTTTTCCTCCGTATGAAATTTGTTATTTTGCAGAAAATTAAATAATTGATTTTTTGCAGAGAAAAATCAATTATTTATTTTCCTGTAAAAATAGGAACTTCATATGGAGGCACACTTCACATGGAGGGAATTTCTTTAAATGATTGTGTCTCGGTCACAGCTGTCATATCAAGGACCGATTATTAGTCGAAGAACTGCCAGTAATTTGAGCAATACCCGGTGCAATATCAGCAGAAACACGTGGCTATATATGTTGTCGTCATTAATGTCATTAATCGTGCTCCCCGTTCTTCCCTCATTTTCACTGTTCACACCCTCACTCATTGTCAGTGCTCGTCGCTCGTGTCTACTTCTTTTGTAAGCCACATAATATATATGAAACATTTTCATTTCTTTCAAGTAAAGAATCTGATTTCGTCTAAGAAATGAAATTGTTGGTGGTATTTTGTCTCCCCTACGAGAGGAGGCAAAACAGCATCAACATTTTCATGGAAATGTGGGATGGTGGCTACAGTAGTACTGTCAGAATCATCACAAAATGCCATTTAATTGTCTTCGAAGGCCCTTAGACTATATTGAATCATCTATGGTTTCATCATTTCTCACATAATATGGGCAAACACCCTATATTGAAACAAAATGTTTCTTAAACGAACAGCCATATCCACGCCAAAGTCGACGTCATCTCAAACTTCAAGTAATAAGACTAAATAATCTACAAAAGTGTATCCTCTTCTTCATTAATTTCTTTTCTTTTCAATCTGGCAACATGAAATATGTGTTATTTTACAATTTTTAACATTTGATCTACCAATTTCAATAAATTTCGCACTACCTTCATCTTCACTCTATCCATCATTGGATCCAAAATAGATGAATATAATCAAACCCACCATTCACTATCATTGTCACCGTCACCATATTTCCATAACAGCGTCGGATCCGTAGGAATAATTTGCGTACGCATGTACGTCAACTGCAGTACGTTGATCGCCATTGTGGTGATGAGCTTATGTTTGATACAACACATTGTAAATAAAGTAAACCTTGAAGACGTGAGATAGAACGGGAATAAATTTTTAATGTGTAAATTGAAGTAAATTTAAGATATTCAAGAGAAAATGCTAAGCGTGTTAACCGCTTCTCGGGTTCTACTAAC
Source organism: Odonthalia washingtoniensis (assembly GCA_032358235.1). Classification (NCBI taxonomy): domain Eukaryota; phylum Rhodophyta; class Florideophyceae; order Ceramiales; family Rhodomelaceae; genus Odonthalia; species Odonthalia washingtoniensis. Next base: position 11,011 of record JAULBU010061914.1, on the reverse strand, counting down.
TAAGTTATAATTATTATTTCATAGTTCTATAAGTTTCGAGAAAAATTCCCCATATGTCTAATAATCAATAAGTTGTATCACATTTACAATAGCTAATGGGAGACTTCAGTTACGACGATAGTACTAAATGAAGAAGTCATAGAGACATAATGTAAACTGATACTTCATGAGTAGCTTGAGAATCTGTGAGAAGTCTTTCCAAATGGAATAAATGGAAGCCTTTGACATCATTCAGGTGGTTGTGAATATATAATTCCTATAATACTACCTGACTCATGTCGTTCATGAACTATAAACTATTCTTGTGCATTCAAACAGTATTTTTGCAATCTTTTAATGATAAAGATACGCCAATCGCTTTTAGGTCCACATATAACCTTACAAAACTTTTACAAAATATGAACAACCCATTGCTTTTAAGTACTATGCACACATTTAGTGGCGTATAATTTTCATATTGAAGGGACGTCGTGCACGTGTTGATCGAAATACTTACTCCAGGTCGGAAACAACTTTTTGATGATATAAGAAAGAAAATTTTCGGAGACAGTGGGATATTTATGACGAAGTCTGTTTTTCGTTCTTCTAGGCTACACCCAAGAAATCGGAGTACGTATGACGGGATGTACAAAAATCCGTATAAACTACCGTGTATAATATTTCTCCCGTTTGGACTTGCGGGAGGAACTACACCAAAAACACCGAAAGTTGTACAGAATGCACCTATTATGAAAATGTTTTGTCTGCCTAGGAATGGACTGTTCGTAATTTTTCAATGAAGATAGGCATCATAATACATCATAACGCCACCATAATCATGATTTTATGGTTGCATGGTCATGGAGGCAGTGTAAGAGTTGGGCCGTATTGCCGCTCACAAGTTGAGTAAAACTAGGGAATTATTTTAAAGATAGTCGGAATTTGAAAATACCAATAACCAAACTGTATTAAGTACTTAAGACAGTTTCACGTTTCCAATAAGTTGAAAGAACGAACACATCTTTAATAAAATGTTCAATGATTTACTTTTCAGATTTACAAAAGCTCTTAGAGAACTTTTCATTGAAAATATGTTCTGTTTCCGTGATATTTAAAAATAATATTAGACGGAGGGAAGTTTATCACGTGCTATAACAGTTAACCTTAGGTTTAAATTTTATTAAGTAATTTCCAGATTGTACTTTTTTCCATGCTTTGTGTCGGGTTTTTTGATAATTAATTAAAGAAGTAACATTGGAAATTTTATTCACAGTAACACATTTTTAATTTTTCAACAGAATTCGGAACTCTCGTTACAATTAGACGGGGTAAGAATTGGCCGCACGGTGCCTTTTCGGTAATTAAATTTAAAAATATGAAGGAATTTATGTGCCATTTTCACACAATTTCATCAACTGTTCTTAACCCACCACTTTTCCAATTTCTCACATTCTCTCAACACATTTCGTTACCCAGTTTCAACCATTGCAAATAAATTTGAAACGATCAGCGCCGCGAAAAGACACTTTATTCATTAACGATACTCAATGGCGATCTCAACATGTCGTTTATCACCGCAACAAATCACATGCCCTAGCATGTTCGCAGAGGTACGTATACAGCTAATCTTTTCATTAACATCAGCATTTAATTATTGCTGCTATAATGATTAACTTTTATTTTCGGTAATCACTTCTTCTGAATTCCGTTTCCAATTACCTTCTCTTCTTTGACTACCCCCGGAACACGTTTGTACTCTTTCCAATTTTATACTCACATTACAATTTCATATTCTTTTCATATAAAATATACTACCATCGTTCCTATTAATGGTATTTATTTATTTATTTTCATATGTCAGTAGATCAACATGGCATGTCTATTTACACTAAGGTCATGGATACAATTATGGGATTTTTCGATATATTATATATATTTATATGTGCGTATGTGTTTTTGTATGTAAACATTTTCTTTTGATTGAGGCATTGTTTGGATTTTGTTTTTAGTCCACTGCGTGGCAAATTTCGAAAACATTGCGTAAGTTTATTTTTTATTTAGAATTACTTATATCCCGTCTGTCACGTTACAAGCAACGTGTCAAACAGTTAATCTAAGTAAAATCCTTCGACGAGTTACAAAGTGGTTCGTAGTCAAGTGTTACTTTCATGTTTTATACTCATGATTGTAATGTGTCAGAGCTGTTACAAGTAATATTTTCGACTTATTACTTGTAACGCGTCAGACTCCTTACCAGTAATGAGTCGAACACATTAAAATGTCACTACGAACGTATTAAACTTAATTCATCGGTAAGATTAAAGTAACACTACAGATAAATTACATCTAATAGGTCGATAACATGAAAGTAACACTGTACGAGTATTACATCTAATCAATCGAAAGAATTAAAGTAGTACTGCAGAAGTATTACATCTAATCCGTCCTCAAATTACTTGTAACGCTACAAAGGGAATGCATATAGTATACGATATGACAAAAATCGGTTTATTTATGGGGAATATGTATCTATGTATCACACGATATATACATACAGCAACAAATCACTTTATCGAATTTTCGTTTTGTTTCACGCCATTCGTGATGGGAATCCCATCCGACAGGATATAATAAATACTCTATCTCCTTCCAGAACACTTCCACTGTGCCTAACACGATTTTCGTATGTGTCATGTGTGCACCGATCATTGAAACGGTGGAGGACAGCGACTCTGCGTACGGAAGAATGTCTTTTGACAATTTAAATATTGGAAGCTGAAAGAGTTACTTTGAACAAACACTATTTGTTTATTCTCATTAAGATGCAAGAAAATCGCCTATACATCATCGGACCCAGTGATTGAAATAATACCAACTATTGCATAATAGGTGACCGTAGTCTCTGATATGTCTTGATCCGAACGGTCATGAACTTGAAAAACTTGTTGTATTAGATCTGATTGTCGACCACACACCTGTATGAATATTCCAACGTAGAGTTGGTGATATGTGTAAGTCCGTGTTTTTGTTGACCTCTCTTCTTTCAGGATATATGCTGCAGAACGGAACTCGGATATGGTTAAAATATTGTTGTACGTGACAGAATTCAGCTAACTATTACCTTTTTAGACCATTTCTTGGTGTGGAGACTGTTGAACACCCTTTCCAATCCACTTCCTTCCTTGTCGTTCTCTTGGTAGCTTGTAGGTCGATCAATCTAAAAAATGTGGGCCCAATGGTTCTGCGAATATCTCTTTAATGTGTGTTTCCAATTCAAGTAAGAATATAACGTGAGACTCATTATCTATTCTCAGCCTTGCCGCCCCGTCCCCAAGAAACAATATAGCTATACTTTTCAAAGTTATGCACTGATCCCCTTCCGATTGCGAGAGTTGTTATGTATGAAATACCTCAGCAATTCGACGTTGCCAATCCGAAAATGCATCAAGAAATACTGCTGTGATATGCTTGTCGTGATGTGTGTTACCACTTAATGCTGATTTTAATACCTGATGAACTGTTTCCAAACCCATTTCTTCAATTGTTCTAGTGTGCCCAAAAACAAAGTTACCATGAATTCCTAATTCCAGAAGTCTGTGAAGCTTTCGTTTATCCATCATGTAGCCGAGATCTCGATCCATAATTCGAAGAGAATATACAATATTGACGAATTCTGTAATTTGTTCAAATTTAACCTTGAAAGTCTCGTGAACCCGTAATTTCCTTTGAATTTTTTAAAGGCCGATAGGTCAATCTCCGAACGGGACCACCAATATATATTTCGTAGAATGTCTTGGAGTTTTCGTAACAGTCTGATCAAAATGTCATTCTTCGGAGGCCTACGGATGAACATATGGGCGATTGGATCCTATACTAGAGGAACGCAGAAAACCGAAGTCATTGTCATAGAAGTCATTTTCTTACCACTTAAGCTATAAACTGATTTCTACTTCGGTAAACCATTTTCAGCTATTGTTGTGCATATTAAAGAGTCAAATTACCGCCTAACGTCGTCATTTTTCAACTGTGATAAATAGTTATCGATAGCGCATTTTACTGAACCCATAATACAATGATCGGGAGCCTCATCTGAGGAAATGAAGGGATTAGAATCTCTATAACTAACTGGTATTCCTTCTTCTGTGTTGAGGGATCTCTATCATAACCTTTCAAATAAAATAATAGTCGAAAAAGAGGACTGTTATGTAACACTTCTCCATTACCTTCCCTCATTCTAAGCAAAATTTGACTATCTTTTGTCAGACCTTTACGACGTACCTGAATAGAGCGCTTACCTGTTCTAATGTAAGCAGGATTTCGAGTGTTAATTGTTGTAGAATATCAAAATTCGGACCCGACCTGGATGAATTGTTTGTGGAAACTACAAACAGTACATAGGGCGTGGGCTGAGTGTGATTTATTATCCAGAACTGGAGATGCGGCAGGATAGTCGGAGAAAAAGCCAGCAGTATCTCAAAACATTCTGATTTTCTCACCATATGGGTCCATTGCTTCAATACCAGTAGTTGTAGCCGTGACGATATCATTGACAATGTATTTCAAAACTTCACAGGTACTATGTCCTGGTGGTGTTAAAGAAAATATAGGGGCTGTACTTAGGTAAGATCTTGTCACATACGAAAGAGATAATGTAGGGAAATAGAAACCTTCTACTGCTCCTTATAGATACAAAGTGGAAGTCACCGTAAAGCATCGTGATACAAAAGTATTGGATATCGAATATAACGTTCACCATTTTCCAAACGTCCAGATCTAGGAGGTACTCTTCTATTTCCGTAAGCACCTCTGTTTCGTTACGATTTCTGTCATAGTGTAGGAATACCAGTAAATGATACTACTGAATCAAGAAAATTTAATTGTTCATCGTTATTAATATGAATCTAAGCCAATTGTTGTCTCGGAATGGCGTACTCGGCGTCCTCCTAGTGACGTGCAATGAAAATACATAGTTTGGAAGTGGAATCTGTTGATAATAATCTCCCATTTGAATTCTTACATGTTGGGGGGAGAATACACATAGATCTCCAGGTTTTAACAGAGGAAAAGAACCTGATCGTGTTCTCTCGGATCCCTCGTGGTGTTTGGTAACTGATTTAGATGCGGAATCAGTAAACGCATTGGAAGTGTAGACAGTTGGACAACTTACTGTGGTTGACCCCAAGTTGTAATTACTCAGTAATTTGATCTCTGGATCTGTACCAGTTTTCGTTAGCTGTGAGTTCACTATTTCTTGAATCGTCTGCTCTGATGACGATCCAGCATGTACGATCCAAATAGGACAAATTTCACCCAACAAGTCGGTATATTTAATTTAACTCAGTGGCGCTCCGCCCATCTTTATGGTGCCATTGCACTGTGAGCGTGGTGAAAATCAACTAATGTAGGTGTAGACCCGATCGGAGATGAAATAGTGTCTGTGAGTCTAGAAAGAAATGGATCCTATTTGTAAATTGTTAAAAGGACCCGATCCAATCTGAACAGTTTTTTTCTGAATTTATAATGTTTTCATTCTCAATATCAGGGCCGAATCGTTCATCAGAAGGTTTTACCAGTTGCTCATAATAAAATTTTGTACGTACGTCGTATTTCGCCGAAGACGATGGAAGAATTATACGTACGTAATTCTTAGAGTTCTTTCGTTCTGTTTAGTTAATAGCGCGATCAGGATGTTTCAAATCAATAATTACTCATTTTGGGAGGCAATGTGATCGTAAATCTTTCCAGATACGATCATGAGCCTTTTTGTAGGTAGGTAAGGCCATTTCTGATGTCAAAGTTGCGATTATTGAACGTATGAATTCGTAGTGTCTAGCAGTTGATTTTGTACAACCACTTGTAGATACTATGGTGAGATAAGTGGTGAAGTTACATACCAGCTTCATTCTTCTACTCAAAGTTAAAATATCCAATTTAGAATCTCCGTTTTGTTGCATTGAACCATTTATAGGATCATTGGAAGGACACCGTGACATTATGTTGCACGTTGATAGAAATATGAGAGGATGTGGTAATATTTCACCTTCTATTGCTTCTTGGGGCGGTGGTGGACCTTCCGAAATATATTGTAAAGGGTTGCATTCCGTAAGTAATATTGGATCCGATGTTGTAGGCGGATGAACATCAATACCTTTGGATAAATCTACTGGAAGCGGGGGTTGAGTAATACCTATATCTTCAAATTTTTCATTATTACCGGTAGAAGACAACTGTCTCTGTATAACATCATCCTTATAATTATTAGTGTTGACAGAAACATGGAAATCAATACGATCGGAGTGTTGTGCATTTCCATGTGGATTATGTTCAGAGTTTGTAGTAGTGGGATGAGGATCCTCTTGTTGATATGGTATGTCAGAGAAATTTGTAACAGGAGCAGTTTTCAGGCGTGGTTGCGGTGTGTAAGGCCGTAACAATCTGGCCGAGATAATCGGCGACATCTTGTATTGCTGATGTCTTCATCCCCTCTCCAGTTGGGTTTTCGTGGCATGTTTAGTCCAGTGTTAGTTAAATAATGAATTCGAAATGGAAGAATAGAGAAGATGCCGATCGGTATTACCTGATGTTGATTTTTATAAGAGAATAAAAATGCTAAAGATAACTATTAAATTGAAAATGTTTCCTTCCTGAAATCTCACTGTCAGTACATTTGTCGTGATCCATCCGTATGTTTCATCAATTTAAAATTCAATGCAAGCAGGTAGTGGGAGATAATGTAAAGGAATGTCTCCAAAAATGACGTAATGCCAAATATGAGCAGGAGGTATACAAAAGAATCTTACCAAAAAAGGCGTAATGACGAAGATAAAAGAGTTTGGCCAAAGATGTGGAGGAGATAGGTAATCTAATGGTTCCGAAGATGATGTAATGACGAAGATAAGGGAGTTTCGTCGTTCTGATTAATAGTGTGGAGTGAAAATAGTGATGAGAGAAAGACAATACATACAGGATGCTTTCTCTCGTCGAGATATTTAATAGTCATTAAAGAGTCTAAGTGCATGAATTTGTAACGTGTAATATATTACAGTGCGGTTGTACATGAAACGTGTGCAATATAAGGTCTCACAGAGAGCTGTTGTAAAAATTATGGGTTTTTTGACACCAGAAAAGTTTTTCGTACGTGTACATTATTGTAAAAATAGAAGCTACATATACTAATAGTAAAGATAAATATATTGAGAAAGAAAAGTGGGTAAAATTTATAGAAATTATATTATACTAAAATATAACAAAGGAAGGAATATGTGCGATGTCATTCTCTCTCCTCTTTCAATTCATTCGCTTGTCGCATTAAAAAGATGAGGAGGTGCAGCAGTTGTTCTACTGATCAGAACCTTATCTGTGAATACTTCGCTTAAAACCTAATCTAATTCTGTAGCCGTAAGACTGGACACGTTAAAAACAGGAATGGAGACGGTTATTTCTCTCAAGTCTAACGAAGATATATCGTCCATAGACAGGCCTCCAGATCTTGAGTTTTTATGACGTCACCAAATACATTCAAAGTTTATACCAGGTTTTATGTGCATAGACTCCCACGGAAACGCTGTTGCAGAGGTAGTTGCCAAAAGACCATAACCATTCACGTTACTATTACAACAGTAATGTGAAATTGGAGATTGGTAACGATTGTTACCAACGTCCCATGTAGAATTTCGGCGAAGAAGAGTACCATTAACGATATAAGACCCATTTAATTTCATCTTGGATTCGGTTGAGCTTGGTACATCAGATCCAATGAAATACCAGGTAGTATCAGTTCTTTCTGCTTGAAGGAAAGAACCAATTACCCTCAGTAATTTTCCAGTTGAAGTGGCAGTATTGCCGACGTTAAAAAGCAGTAAGGTACGGTCTAATATATCTCTTATTCGAAGCCAATCGCATAGTGATCGTAATGATCAGAGCAATACATGCAACGTAGGAATCGAACGGGCAGGGTATAGAATTATGTTTAAGCAGGGCAAAGAACCTATGCCATGTACTGCCGTTGGACCTATGCTGAATTGGGCGATATCCTTCACAAGCCATTAAAAAAGAGGAAGTGGACACTCAAAATGGACTGTAATGGATCCAACACTGTGACCTTTATGAATGAGATCCTTCGAATCACATCTTTTGAAAGAAAAAAGTAATCACATGAGTAGTACAAAACGTAATGAATCTCTGAATGTCGAAACGAGGATATACTGATCTGGAGACATACGCTGGAGTGGACTTGTTACTAATTGATGTTGGATCACATTGGAATCCAATGTTTGCAATGTTTGTTGTGTGTCATTGCAGAAGTGTTCTAGTTGTGATAGTCGATTGTCTATTGTAGAGCTATCGTAATTTGGTGTTTGAATATTTGCATATGCTGCAGAAGTTGCAATAGGTTATTTTGCCTTTTGCGTTGCAGAAGAATTTCCCACACCTGTATCATTCCATTCAATATCATTAACAATTCCCGCAGGTTCATTTGGAGTGTAACGCAAAGAATTCTCATCTTGTGGTACATCTATTTTCCGTTTCACATGATGAATGTGTTTGTCTTTGAGGAATGTACGGAGTATTATGTATGTTCATCAACACCTGGACCAGGAATATACTGAATCGTTTCTTTTCCAATACATTTTCCACGAACTTTACGTTCCTGGTGCAAATCAATGATCGTAGCCTTCCACCAATGTTGAACCTGGTCGTCAAGAACCCATAGTACGTCAATATAATCAGCAATGTTTGGTAGATCTGGTTTCATGGTTAGGTAGGTTAATATCGACTTTTTAGTCAATAATGCATGGTGAACAGATCTGTATAGTGAAACAGATTTTTCCAAAATTTGTAAAAGAACCCTTGAAAATTTGGAGGTATAATATTTTTTGTAGAAACCGAAACCGTTAATGAAACCAAATATTTAAGAACATCTGTACCAGAGATTGTTTTCTATTAAATTTTTAAGAGTTGAACTCATTCTATTTCAAGTTAAATCATAATAACCAATGTAGCCAACAGCAGTTTCCTTTTTGATAGAATAAATATTCCTTAATTTCTTGTCATTGAAAATGGGGTAGAGCAATCGAAAGTTATTACGAAATCTGGTGGATTGCATAGTCCAGTTATTAGCTGTAATATGGCTCTGGAAGATGATGAAGATGTTTAACCCCGTACCATGTTTGCAAAGAGAAAGAGTCAGTCACCTATCACACCCTCTCATCTATCAAAGAAAATTAAAATGGAGCGTGATGGAAGAAATTCGTTGGCGGTATCTAGCCGATTGTCGAAGGATCGAGAACAATATGACCGATCGGAAGATAGAAATGAATTATTTGATGATACACTCATCGATTCGGATGATGTCTTAGAAAAAAGGCCAGGTGATGATGTTCCATTTCAGTATAGACGCCCTTTAAAGGAACCAACTGTGGGAAAGTAAATACTTGCTCCAAAAGTTGTTCCTCCTATTTTTTCATCTGCAAATGGAAGCCTTGAAGTACATGGCCATTTAGAAAAGTACCAATTAACTCATCAGTGAAGGAATTTGTAAAGTCGGTACTTGATAAGATTTCGAGACAGATGGAAAGAGGGATTGCACCAATAGGCTTTACTTTGTCGACATTAAAGGAGGATGTTTTAGATCTGAAAACAAATTTCCGTACGATACTCTTGATTCTTGAAGGAATGCAGACCGTTAAATCACCGAACGTAGGGTGCAAAAGTAAAGTAAATGCTGCATATGATGAGGAGTTGATAAAATACAATACACGTTTTTACGTATACATAATTCGTAAAGTTGTTGAGGATGGGATTCTGAGGTACTAATTAAATCGATCCGCAAACATTTCATCAGAACCAGCTATGGAAATGATAGAGAATGCGCCAATAAAAGATAGATACGTAATCACGCTCCCTAGTGTATTGTTTGGAAAAGGAATAATGCAGACTAGAAGTGAATATGAAAATTGTGTTCTGCAGTAGATCAACAAAGTCTAGACTGGGTAAGACACTATGCATGATTAGGGACATTTTAAAATCTGCGTACGTTATGTCATTTGCATTGATGTGTGTAGTGGAAGTGTACCTGGAATATATAGTTGAAGGGAGAAATGTTAGCATGGAAACAGATAAGAAATGGGAAGGTAATATTTCCTACTATGGTCTTTCCCTAACCGACTTGAATCCTACCCCATCGCAACATAAAAAATATTCGAGAAGGTTGTAACGATGATTACTGAAGGAAGCTCGCATACGTGTCATGTCCCAGAGCTAGGAGACGAGAACGAAATTCATAATGGGGGTAACTACATGATAAAGAAGAAGGTCCAATTACAGGCGATAGGTCGTCGCTACTTCTATTATGATCTTATTTCTTACTTTAAAATATATAACAGGGCGATCCGTAGTACACTTTTGCTACTGTTAATGTGGGTATACAAAATATATTAATTCATTTTTACATGAAATCATGTAACTACCTGTAGTTTATTATCATTCTATGGATGAGAAAACAGTAAGGAAAGTTTAATAATTCTTGGCAATAGAATGTGTCGCAAATGTAGGTTTTCAATTGTAGTCAGCTACTACCAATCCTGGCGTCCTTAAATTATGTTGATTACACTACAAGAACTTGAAATGTTTTTTTCTTATTATTTAAAAAAAATCTACAAAACATTAGAAATAAATAAGCATCGCATATCCAATTTTTTTGTATTCTATTTTTGAAATTTGGCTATTTAAAAAAAGCCAAAATTCTCGTCCATTACTATCGCCCTCACTTCCGTGCAGTACAGTACAAATGAAACGTGTGATTATGAAAGTAGATAAAAATTTTCTCCTGTACACATTACACTGTGTAGATAAATTTAATTTATCTACACATGTAATGTGTACAGTTTGGGAAAGAAAAAAGTGCCGGGTGGCAGTCGATGTTTGCGGTTACTGGACGGAAACCATCGTCCCAAAACATCGACTGTCGTAATGGACGACAAGTGGGCTCCGTAGCGGCTTTGGCGCCCGTAGCCGACGCGTCAATACAATG
>JAULBU010061903.1:0-11468 GCA_032358235.1 Odonthalia washingtoniensis | reverse complement strand
GAGAAATGAACAACGACCATAACAAACAAGTTCTAGAATTAAGAATCAACTTGTCTGCTTTGTATGTCCCTGTCAACCTACCTGTGTCTGTCTATTCAAATACTACGCTATTGTCAACACTCGTTCAACCCCCCTTACAACTCTTCCATTAGTTATTAGTTATGACCCTACACTAATCATCCACGGCTTCACACCAAATTTCGCTGGGATATCCGTACCTTGCCTTGAGAGGGATGGTCAAGGTAATCAAGGCTATGGTTACTTGGCCCAAATTTGGGAGCCATTTAACGACACGCCCAAAAATGCCAATTCCAACAAGAGATTTGCTGATTTGAGACAAATACGTCTCAAACCACAGATATTCGGCTGAGTACTTGATTGTGCTCTGAAATTTATGACGAAGTAATCGAATTAGAAGGCTGTATAGCTACGATTTTTTCTAATGTGAAAAAATTGACATTCTCCCCGTTATGTCCGAGCTTTATCAATATTTGTGTGATCTTCATACAATTAAATACATGAAAATAGAACCTTTCAAGAACTTTGAAGTGATGTTAGTTTCTAAATTTGTGAAGTACAACGGACAGGGTGAAACAGGACGTGAAAATGAGTCCATTATAAAAATTATGCTACTAAATGGATAGTAAATTGATGAGGCACAACAAATTCAAATCATTTATGCTGCTGGAGGCTGTGAAAATCTTTTCATCGACGAAGCTAATAGAAGAATCAATTCGACGACCAAGTATGAATATGTAGCCTTGATATTACATCAGTGTGATAGAAAGTCTTTACTGGGTAAATTAGGCCCAGCTCCACAATAGTGAGATATTCAACGACAACACGAAAACCTCACACAGCCCTGGTTTTTTCTACAATGGACGCAAAATAAAAAGAAGATAGTAATAACTTCTGGTTCGCACTCACATAAAATCTGAAGAGATGCACCAATACATTTTCAAGTGCACGGAAAACATACGTGGGAGATTAGACAACTGGAATAAGAATAAAACGCTACAGCAAAAATGGATTAATTAAATAAAATCTTCCTTTCATTGATCCAATTAACAATCAGAAATATTCAGGTGTTGAATAGAACCCCAAAGATATGTTCATTAGTGCAAAGAGCGTTACTCACACGTATTCCCAATTACAAATATCCTGTGCTGGACCAATCGTTGAAGATTGAGAACCGTATAGTGTAATTGTACTCACTGAGATTAGTCTTATGTTAAATACTGGTGATTATACGGTATCACTAGATGATAAACCCGAGAAGTTTAAGAAATTCAATTGGTGGAAATATGGTGAAGGAATTCATGCGAATTGAAGAAATCAAATCCTTTGATAAGTGAGATTAGAATTTTGAAGTGACATTGATAGAAAGATCTATACTAGATATGTAGTCTTGGAAGGATTGTATAAATGGTTTGTTGGTCGTTTGGTCCTATCCAACAATGGAAAACGTGATTCAGTAATAATGCTAGAAGATGGTATGCGTTTACAAAACCCGTCAGTGCCTTTGGAATCAGCTACAATATCCGGAAACACTGCAGAATTTAACCAGCTAGATGCAGCTAGTTCGAAATAGTTGTCTCAATTTCAATGTGTGGTTGACAAGTTCATCGAACCACGTGTAGCCTCTCAACATATGCTGGAATTTGAACGATTTTGAAACGTTCAAATGAAGCCATCCAGCAGTATTTAGCGGAACGTATGCAAAGATACTCAAACTGCATTGAACCATCCAACCCACGTCCTACAATAAAAGTCACAATTGTAGCGCTCAAAAGTAGCTTATAAAGATGTAATAACGGTGACCCACTTCTACTTTGAGCAAATACGACTGTTTCAATACAAGGATTATTTCTCAAAATTCTCTGTAATGTATCCTGTACCGGACGAATATCTTTACTCCACAGTCATTGAACTTGCGTAAAACTGATACAACAATTCTAGTTACCCGAAGTGGTTCAAGATGATCACGCGTTCACTGAGAAGAAATTTTTTCGCCTACTATACAAGTAATTATATTCATGAATACATGTAAAAATTGCAATTTCGACCTGTTATTTCGCACCGACATTAAAAGAATACGCTCGAGCCCAAAATGGACCCTTAAGAAGCATCTTAATTTTTCTTGGATTATTCTTCCCCCAATACGGGCAACACTATATTAGCTTTTAAGAACTTCGTATCTCAAGTGACTTATACCGATTGGATACTCTATTGTCATTTGAGATGGCCAAGGGATACAAAAAACCAGTACAGAGTACAATTTCTCTCCACAGCTAATGCTATTAGCTGTAGTACCTGACGATCTATACTAGTTACGCCAGATATTGATTTCAAAACGAAAGCTGAATCTCATTACGAGGATAAAAGCAACAATATATCCTGCTGAAAAGTCTGGTGACCTTGTACACGTTTTTGTTAAATATGGACAATAAAATGAAGTAGCTATCACCACGTGTGGTAACAGAAACGAACATGTCAGATGATACAGTGCAGCAGTGTCAGTTTCTGGTGCCAAGACACACGATAATAAATGAGGTTGAATATATCAGAACAGCAATTGTGTCTGATGATTTAGATTCAATTGCCAAATCATACGATTAACTGACTGATGCCATTAATTAAAAAATTGAAGTTATGAAACACGATTTCACCAATAATGAATCAATTTTAGACTCCGTTGACGACAGCCACACTGCATACAAATAGGAATTAGTCTCTTCAGTTTAACCTTCATTTAAAGTTTCTACAATGTATATACTGGTGAAAAATTGAAGTATATTGGTCTCTAGACGATGAGTTTTATTCTGGTACTATAACCAATCTGGCTGACCAAAATTTAGATGTTATCTACGATGATGGTGATAAAGAAAACTGGGATCCCAACAATGAGAATTGGTAACATTCTTCTACTGTTTCTAGCGCATCAGTCTTTGCTGGTCAACATTTGACCATCAATGAGCAAGTGATACTGGCAGTATTGTTCGAAACTGTAAGCGACAAGTACTTTATGAGACATAATGTACAGGGTTTCAATTAAGCTACAATTATGAAATCACACCAAGAAGAAGGATCAGAATTTGTGAAAAGGTTTCCACGAATTCTCAATTCTGAAATTCCACGTGATGCCAATTTCATATCAAGTCATACTATCTATACCATAAAAGTATATAATGACAAGGTACAAAAGTGAAAATCACACGTCACACTGCACTGAAACGACGATATTATCAAGAGCGACATCTATTCTGAATGCTGTATTTTATCTCCGACTGATATAAGAATAGTACTCTCAATAGCTTTGCGCCGAAAGTGGCCTTTATCGCGCTAATGTTAAAGCTACCTTACTACAAACTGGTAAGGAACAATGTGATATATACGTTTTGTCACCTCAAGAAAGTATTGACAAAGTAAATTACTAGTTAATACTTACTGCAGCTTAAGGTATTATCAATGCGATAGCGAAATGGAATGAAAAATTAGACAATCTAATTGAGTCTCTCGAATTGCAACTATTACAGGTTATAACTAAACTGTTCTACATCGTTCGCAACGAGCAAAAAATTGTACTCCACCGGATAATGTAGTTAATATTATTAAATAATTAACGTTGGTTCTAAAATTGCAGATACCGTATCTACAATTTTAGAACTAACGTTAATTAGTGACTAACACTAATATTAGTGCGGACATGTTCCTTCCATGAATATTTATCATTAGAAACTGTAATTTTGCAATGAATTATGTAAGCCCTGTGAATTTTTCTATGTCAGAATGTCTTACTTGAACCGTCTCAATTGAGATACTGAAGTTTAAATATATATGTATTAATAAGTTATTCTATCGTTGTGCAGCATTTATCTGCTTATTACAAACATATGTTGACCGTTTGAAAAACACTTAATTAGTCATCATTGGAGTCAATTGGAGGTGATTTCGGAGAGTATAGGGGATCAATTAATCGACTAGTTCTAAAACCTCTTGAATTTTACTTCCAAAACCGGTGATGGGTGATGTTGAGGTTCGGTATGCAGATATTGCATCTGGTGGTAAGGAAATCACAATGATGGTCATTATCAGGAGGGGCAGTAGTGGTTATAGTGAGAAGATATTCATGATATTTAAAACCCAATGAATGTAACCTCTATATTAGAGGTGTACCGGGCAACGTTCCAGGTATGTCATACCGAACAGGTCCCAAAGGGTTAATTGATAGACGTGGGATGGTGAAGTGGTTTCGCGAGAGTCGTGAAATGACTCCATTGAATAATGGAAGGAAGCGCGTATTATTAGTCTACAATTGCGCATGGCTCACAATACGGAGATCTTCACCCAGAAATGGAAGCCTTCAAAAAAGAGGTTCGTTATTCTCCTAACTCAAGTCATTTACTTCAGCCTGAAGACTCCTTTATTATATAGTAATTATGCATGGAGTGAAAAACGGAAGGAATACAAAGCCAATATTATTAGCAATGTGGTATCAACTGAGACGTATGTGACAAATTCTGGGCGTTTCCGCAATCCTGGGAAACAGTTCTTCATAAATATTACAGCTGAATCTGTACGGGACTTGAACAAACAGAAAGAAGCAACAAAAAATTGCAACATCAAAAAATATATCCTGCACGAAAAAAATTTCACTCAGTACCAATAAATTAGTCTGTTGCTATGGTATTGACTTTCCCCGTTAATTAAAATATTTCTATATGAAATTCACAGAAACAAGCTGTATTTATCGGAAAACACTTAACGAATCTAAACGAACAAGCTTGTGGTACAAAAATTTAATTAATATGTTTCTCTAAGAAATAACTAAGGAGGTTGTTTTCATCCAATACGCACTTCCATCTAACATAAAACGTAATAAACCTCTTCTGATCTACATATCAGACATTGAATGTCTGATATGTCGAGTGCTACAAGCCGTTTACGAATTCGTTAAAAGACAATTTTTCGTTATGCTGCAACCATTCACTAAGAGACGAACAAGATTATAATATTTATATAAAAGGATCATTAAAATAATTGAAGTCAACTGGTTATAATGGTTCCGCTCAATACATTGCACAATACTTTCATGATTCCTGTACTGATAGAAAATTAAAAATGTGACATTTATTACACCAAAATAGTCTCGAAAGGAGGCGTTCAGATCTAAATACATTCCATAAGATGATTAAGATAACAACAACAGTGATAATAAACATGTATGTAGCAGTACTGATGTTGTAAAGTGCATATTTTCTATGGGTGTTGATATGAGTCCAGTTATCAATTATGTTCGAATATCAGATAGTTACTGTGTACAGTGCAGTGAATAAAATACGAAAGTTAACTGCGTATTATCACCACCAAAACTATGAAAAATCCATCTGAAACGTACACATTGATGTGGCTTACGGATGACGCATCTTTTCAAATGCGGGTTTGCGTGTCCCCGAAACCATCTCCCTTGATTAAATTCACGTCTCAGACTGATTATAAATTGTAATCAGAAATATCCTAGAACTCACAGTCAACACTGTGCATTTAATTAGTATCTGTACCAGCAGAAGTTGAAACAGTCCGAATGTAATCCACATACACATACCTTTCATCATACATGAAGGGCTTACTACCATTGCATATTATATGTATAACAAGAAAATAGTTATTCATCTTCTTACTTCAACTCATTTTCTTTCTTTTCCCTTCCATTTTAGCCTCCGAAACAAGAGTCCAATTGATTACTAACTAGCTGTAGTACAGTTTTCTGTAGATTTCGAAACGAGGCATCCCTTTTGAAATATTCTTTTATATCATCCAACGGCATATCAGCTGCACTAATAATCTCCTTCTAAACTTTATGATGCTCCAAGTCCTCTGCTAGTCACATCGGCACGTTCCGCCCCAATTTGGGAGGAAACCCTACTTGTAGGAACCAATTTAGTACTACATGTTCCATTTACGCATCTTTTCAAATGCTGCTTTCCGATGCCCTATCACACTCTTTATAGCAACAACTTCACGATCTGTATGGCTTTACCATTATGCAGCTGTTGAAATTGATGCTATCCCAAAAAATTGTGACATGTCACCATTTATTCCTTGATGGTATTGTTCGATTGGATTTTCTGATTTTATTATTCGATTTGATTGCTTTCTTTTTATTGTTTTATTTCATTGTTGAATGCTATTGCTGAATTTTGTTGTTGAATTTTAAGCTTTTATCTTATTTTTTGATGTTTCTGCTTGAATTTCTTGTTCCTTTTTGCTCTCCGTTTTAGCAGAATCGGTTTTTAAATCTGCGAATTTTGTATGCGCACCTACGTCGAGGAATCCGTCGAGCTAAAAAAAGAGTAACAGATTTAAAATCACTTCTGAAGGCGTAAATTACCGTCAAGCCTGTATTTGAAGAGGAGTTAAAAAACCTCCGCAATGAACTTACAGCAATTAAACAACCCCTCGCCGAAAATAGACCCTCTCCAACGGAATCCGTGGCTGAAGCCGTAAATATTTTAAGTTGGTACGCTAACAAACTCTTGGAACACGGTACATCGTTACACAAAAATCGATCATCGAGATGGAACGAAAGAAAAAATCCTCATCTTGGGTCAGAAAGACGCTCCTCAATGTCTATTTATACCGTCTCAACGGGCTTTCATGATACATCGAGATACATCACGCCATTAAAGAAAAGGACCTCATGTTTCACGCTCGTACCGCTGAAACTCGTCTGCCGGAACCGGAGATATGTCCTAATACCACTCTTCCTCGTCGGAAGAATATGAAGAAACTGTTGGTCAATATTTGGATGTTATCGATATAACCGTGCCGTTCCTTGAACGTGAGAATAGCCCAAAACACCGAGGACTGTACTCATTTAAACTATCAAACCCGTCATTCGACCTGCTAATGTCATACAGATACTATATATTATCGTTTAATCCGAAAAACGGCTACCACAACAGTACATACACTGGCAAGTGACGAAGGCATCTCAAGGGCCTGGAACTCATGATGGAAGAATACCGATTTTCTGGTGAGGATCCAATACTTATCTTTGAATTCTTGTCAAGGTTGGTAGAAGGATCCTACATACTCGGTCTAACTGAAGCTCAAGCATACATCGAAGTACACAAGTACAACATATATTGCTGCGGCAACGTATAAGACGAAACAGAGAAGATGACGTTACTTGTTCATGGACTAGCCCCAATAACTAGCACGGTAGTCGAAATATTTCGGGAAAGTGAACCCCGTCACCAATTGGTATTCTCGCGTCTGTACTAATACACTCAATACTAAGGAGACAAGTAAAGGGCATAACGCGTGGTCACACAGACTCCAGCCACAAAACCTGCCAGAGGGCCTATTCATAGAAAAATCAGTGTTCACTTCGTGGAGGAGGTGATCCAGACATGGAGCCGTAAATGGGTGAGGAGCAACTAAAATTACTTCCAGAAGATTCTGTAGACTCCAAATAATTCCATTCAATACTAAAGGGAGGAGATGAAGAGAAATAAACCAACTTCTTTTTCCAAAAAGTACGCCCAGGTGTCAAAACTTACGGCGGTCGTTCTTCTTCACCCACTCGGATGGGATGGTATTCGAATCGTCGCACTGAACGAACTCAGCCACGGTTGATTTGCCACCCTTGTTACGCCTATGACCACATCTCACCAAAGTTTTGATTGCAACCCTCCAAAATGGAGCAAGTCATCAAGAAATATAACGGCTTATCGTCGGAAAGGAACAGACATGTCCCAGAAACGGCTCATCCCATGGCCTAATTAATAGTGAGGCGTCTGACAATAGACAGTACCAAACTGGGAAGGATGGAAAACGAATATTGACAAACAGACCCAGGTAAAATAACTGGGGTGTTGCAGAAGAGTTTTCAGCAAATAAAATACTACGACGAACGTAATCCCCTTCATCAAGACCCCTTACTAATTCGTCCTCCACGTCTACGACGGTCGCTACCATTTTTGGCTACTTTCAACGCCCATGTCGGCGAATCACACACTTTGACGCTCTTGTTGCCGAATTATTTCTTTCCAAACGCAACTATTATGTGTACTTAACTTTAGACTAGTGATGGAAGTGCTAGCAAATCGGCGATTCCATGTTCTGATTTTATGGTTGATGATGTTTGAAATTTAATTGAGTGGTCACATTTATCATACCGTAAATATACATTGTAAAGTTATAAATCATTGAAAAATACTAAGGTGCTAAAATATTGATAATAATTTTCTTAAACAAGGAGAATGTGGACGTGATAAATATACTATAGAAGTTGTTACATCAGAATACATTGAATATGTACGTTAAGCACAACGTGCTTTATACAGAGAATATGAGATTGCAGAACGGGTAATTTTCGAAACGTGACAATGATGAATATAATTCCAAGACAAAGTATTTGTATAAATGGGTCAAATTACCTTATTTAGATGCTACTTGGGAGGATTGAGCAGATTTAACATTCACTATAGACATTGACGCTATTAGTACATTCATGGAAATAGAAACGAATGTACTGAGTCAACATAGTAAGGAAAAGTATAATCCATTCAATACAAAAGATGATCGACCAAATTCTAAATAAATGACGGAAGCTGATTATTTACGGGACGAACATTACGTGATTATCAACTTGCTGGATTCAAATATATGGAATTTTCTTGAACTAAAATAAATATTATTATTCTTGCAGGTGAAATTGGATTAGGTAAAAATATTGCAATCGATATCATTCTTGGAATGGATTCAGTATATTGTTGATATACCAGGGCAGTTTTATGTAGTTGTACCATTGATTAGGATTGAAGGATGGAGAAGAGGAGTCACGAGATGGGTAACAAAATATGAACGTTGTTTGGTATACTGGTAATGGACATTCAAGTAAAAGTATGCGAGGTTATTAATTTTATTCAATGGAAAAGATTGAAAATGTTTATGTTCATTTAACAATGCCTAAATTGGCCATGGATGATCAATATTATTTAATGTATATTCAATGGGCTATGGTTTCTATTAATGAAGCTCATCAATAGAAAGTAGAAAATAGAATTTAGTTATTTACATATTACATTGGCTTCTTTTATATCTGCGAATCATTTGTTGATTACTGGAACACCTCAACATAACTCTAGTCGGGAATTATGGGCTTTATTCCATTTTCTTAACACAGGTATTTTCGTTTCTGCTGAATAATTCGAAGATTTGTTTCATTTTCGGAATTGCGTGACCCCGACCCTGGGCGAGTTGGTGGGTTGCATGTTACTCTCAGACCTTATATTATTCGAAGATAAAGGGTGATGCCGATGAAATTATTACCGAAAAAGACTTATTTTGTCCTTCGTGCTGTTATGACTTACTCAAAACAACAGTATTATCTATGGTTTCTTACAAGGAATTTTACTGAATTAAATTCCATTAGTAAAGGAATAGAAATGGAACCTACTCAAAAGATTCGTCAAATGCTCATGGAATTGAATACATGTCCTAATAACCATTTTATATTTCCAAATTGAGGATACGACGACGACAACTGTTAATGACATTATTCAAGCTTTTGAAAAGATGATTCTAATGGACATTTTTATTGCATCTATAGGAGAAAGGATATAATGTAAATATTTTCACACAGGTGATACGTTGCATATCCCACAGGCTTCTTGTCAAATTCGACGGTTTTCATTTGAGGTACTTGATGCATCTATCGAAAATGAAATTCGGCAGCGAGCTGTTGATTATGTTGCTCATTTCAATGCTCCTGAATCAACGGATTTTATCCATTTATTTCCCACCCGTGCTGGTGAATCTGGTAGTACAATTGCAACTATGGATACGTTTATCATCTTTGATTCGGATTGAAATCCACTGAATGATTTGCAAGTAGAGATTTGGGCACATTGTATGGGCCAAAAGAAGGATGTAAAAGTGTTTTAATTCTTAACGTCGGAAACTCTCAAAGAATATATTTTGGAGCTAGCAAAACGGAAACTTAAGTTGGGGTATGTTTCCAATCATGTTTATGAAGGAGTTCATAAAGAAGAGCCTCCTCACCCTGAGGGTAAAGAAAAATAAATGATGTTTAAAAAGAGGATTAGTGCAATTTTTATTTCTACTTTGCTACTATTTGTTCTGTTCAGGAAGATGATGTACACGAAAAGGTGCAAGATGAATAAAAATCATTCTTAATAAACATGAATAGCCTAAATTATTGTATTAAATATATGTATATATATATAATTTATTCCCATTTTTCGTAAAACTTTTGCCAACATTTTGAGTAAACACGAACAAAATCAATGTGTTGCCCAAAAAATCGGATTATTTCAATTCCTTTTTGAGATCATTCTAAACGATCCTCGAAAATCCCAAAATGGTTTTGGACCATCTTCCATATTTTTTACAATAATATTCAAAATAACAATTGAAACCCATACAAAATGTTATACATTTCTTTCACGTTTTTGGCTCTAACTGCAATAATACAATCACATGGTAGCAATCATTCTTCAAGTTAGGAACTTCACCCAAGCTTTTTGACACGTTGCTCGAAAACAGTACCTAAGAAGGCTGAAAAGCTAAGAAACGTTTCGGGGGTTTTCGGGAACCGAAGAACAATTTTTTCGGTATTTTTCGGGAATTTAATTTACAGACATATCCTATTAACTCAGTTCGCCCGATCTTGTCCATAAGACTTTTGTCTCCTTTTCTTTTTATTATTATATTACTAAAACCACAAGCGAGAGTTTTCTTCATCACATCCCACAAAATTTAGTTTACGCTTGAGGTCTCCTTTGTCTATCACATTTTTCCAATCTGTTACAAGTGGTTTATTCCACTCTTGGATAAACTTCCAAGTTGATGATGCCACTCTGACAACGTGTTCGGAAAACCATAGTCATAATCCTCAAATTTAATTGACTCGTCAACTTCTTTGTGGGGTGCAATTAGTTTTTGGACAAGTGTATTTTTAGTGGCTTTTTTCATCTTTTTTTTCTTTCGTGTAGAGCCTAATTTTTGGGTGCCTTTTCACAATCACCGCGTGTATTTAGGCCATTGTTGCCAATTACACTGTACCAATGGCTCCCACTACACTACCTTGTACTTACGCTCCCCCTCCTTCCGTAAGGCAGCAGGTGGAACCTACTTAAGAGGTTTTTCCGTGCGCCTCTCTTCAATTCTAATAAAGACAAGCAACTTCAAGTTTTCACCTAACGCCGAAACTTGCGTTTCGTCGACCAGAACGAAACCCATTTCGGCTACGATAGGATCTCAACCTCTCTTTCGAGAGTCGCTCAACCGCACATTACAAGCGCGTTCCTATGTTCGACTCACCGCACGTCATATTCACATCCACCGCTTTACGAGCACGTCCAGATCAATACGCACCTCATCCATCTACCGCCACCTACGACATTACGATCTCTCCCTCCCCTTTTTGGTGGAGTGCA
>JAULBU010061892.1:0-11470 GCA_032358235.1 Odonthalia washingtoniensis | reverse complement strand
AAGCTAAAGCAATTAGAGAAACAGCTATGGTTAACGCCAAATTAGCTCTTGAAGAAGCATTCGCTCCTCGTATTCAAGAAATGATGTCCGATAAATTAGAGGCATTAGCAGAAGAAGACGAAATCGAAGAAGGCTTGGGTCAAGAAGAAACTCAAAATGAAGAAATTTCATTAGAAGAATTATTAGCAGAATTAGATGGTATTGAAGAAACTGCAGACGCAGATGCTGACGACCAAATGGATGAATCTGCTGATAAAGATGCTGATGATAAAATGGAAGAAAACACTATCGCTGAAGAAGCAGGTGAAGAAGACGCAGTAGGTGAAATCACAGTTGACGAACTAAAAGATATCATCAAATCTGTTATGTCAGATATCATGGGTGGTGGAGAAGAAGCAGGTGAAGAAGAAGCTGGTGAAGGTGAAGAAGAAGGTCCTATGGAAATGGGAGCTGAAGACGAACTTGAATTAGACGAAATCTTAGCTGAAATCTCTTCTATTGAAGAAACAGAAGGTTTAGAAGAAAACGAAACTTTGGAAGAAGGTGACTTAGACGAAGCATTAGCTCAAGACGTAAAAGCTTTAGCTGCTAAATACGGTCAATCATTCGAAAAATGGATCGATTCAGTAGGTAACAAAATTCACGGTGGTAAAGGTTTAGGTCTTACTAAAGGTGCTTTCAACGAAGCTGAATTAGAAGAAGCTATGAATACTATCGCTGCTTTAAGATCTGATTTAAACGAAGTTAATCTTTTAAACGCAAAATTACTTTATGTAAACAAATTGTTCAAGTCTAAAAACTTAACAGAAGCACAAAAAGTAAAAGTTATCAACGCTTTTGATAGAGCTGAAACAGTAAGAGAAGCTAAAAATGTTTTCGAAACATTAACAGAATCTTTGTCTGCTGAAAAAGCAAAATCACAAATTAAAGAATCATTATCATTCGCTTCAAAAGCTGCTGGTGTAGCTGATAGACAACCTATCATGGAAGGAAATGATTTTGTAGCAAGAATGCAAAAGCTTGCAGGAATTATCTAAAATAAAAACAAACAAATAAAACTTACACACACATGGCAAACATGGTAAACCAATTATTGGAATCTGCAAACCCATACACATCATTGCAGAAAGATGCTGCTAAATTAGCATCAAAATGGGGTAAATCAGGATTGTTAGAAGGAATGTCTAACGAGACTGACAAATCTAACATGGCTATTATGCTTGAAAACCAAGCAAAACAATTAGTAGTTGAAAACAACACAACAGGAACTGGAGCTTCTTTCTCAGCTGGATCAGGTGAGCAATATGCTGCTGTAGCACTTCCTTTAGTAAGAAAAATCTTCGGACAAATCGCTGCTAAAGAATTCGTTTCTGTTCAACCTATGAGCTTACCAGCTGGATTGGTATTCTTCTTGGATTTCAAATACGGTAACAACAAAGCTCCATTCGCTGACGGTGATTCATTATATGGTTCAGCTTCTGCAAACTTTGGTAACGAAGCTAAAGGTGGTCTTTATGGTGCTGGTAGATTCGGATACACAGTAAATCAATTCTCAACTGCTTCAGGTAACATCGCTTCAGGTTCAGGTATTGCTTCAACAGCTACTTTCGCTGACGTAAACTACACAGCTGAATTATCAGCTTCTATGGTTGCAGGTGAAATCGTTAAAGTTGTTGTACCAGTTACTAACTTGGCAGCTTACGATACAAACGGAGTTAGAGCATTTGTTGCTACTTCAGGATCATTCACAGCTGATAAAGCATTATCTGCTTTCACAAAAGTAAACGGTTCAAACATTGAATTCTTCTTTACAGCTTCTGCTGCTGGAATTAAATCAGGTAACTCAGATTTTACTGTTGCTTACAACAAACAAACTGCTGACAACGCAAGAGGTGATTACGAAGCTGCTGCATCAACTGCTGTAGATACTTCAATCTCTATTCCAGAAATTGACGTTAAAATGAGATCTGAGGCTATCGTTGCGAAAACTCGTAAATTGAAAGCACAATGGACTCCAGAGTTCTCTCAAGATCTTAATGCATTCCATTCATTGGACGCTGAAGCTGAATTAACATCTATCCTTTCAGAGTACATCTCATTAGAGATTGACTTAGAAATCTTGGATATGTTGATCTCAAACGTTCCAACTAACCAAGTTGAAGTATGGTCTGCTAAAGTAGGTAACGCTATCTCAAATGGTGTTCAAACATCTAACACATCTGGTGTATACTACACTCAAATGTCTTGGTTCCAAACTTTAGGAATTAAATTGCAAAAAATCTCTAACTTGATTCACCAAAGAACTTTAAGAGGTGGTGCTAACTTTATGGTAATTTCTCCAACTGTAGCTACTATCTTGGAATCAATCCCTGGATTTGCTGCTGATACTGACGGAGATGTAACTAAATCTAACTACGCTTTTGGTGTACAAAAGATTGGTGCTTTAAACTCTCGTTATAAAGTATACAAAAACCCATACATGACTGAAAACGTTATTTTAATGGGATTCAGAGGTAACCAATTCTTGGAATCAGGTGCAGTTTATGCTCCATACGTTCCATTAATCATGACTCCATTAGTTTACGATCCTGAAACATTTACTCCACGCAAGGGGATAATGACAAGATACGCTAAGAAAATGGTGCGCCCTGAATTTTATGGTAAAGTATTAGTTGCTGATACAAACATTATCTAAGAATATCTTAAATAAGTTGAAAAGTGCCTAGCGAAAGCTAGGCATTTTTTTTTTTTATTGTTCATAACTTAATTAAAGTAGATATAATACCCTTTCTTTTTTTAATATTTATTGTAAATATTAATTATGGGATATATAACATGTACATTATGTAATGTACCTAAATCTGTAGAAAGTTTTTATAATTCATCTAGTCATAAGAATGGAAAACTTCAAGGGTGTAAAGATTGTAGAAAAAATAAAGAACGTTCTAAATACACTGGAGAATATCATAAAAATAGATTACAAAACCTTACCCCTGAACAAAAACAACAGCGCACTCAACAATTAACTGAAAATGCTAGAAGGCGTAGAAAGGATCCTAATACTAAATTAAAAGAAGCATTAAGGGCTAGAATTTATAATAGTATGAGAGATCATAAAGACCGTAGTACTTTAGAATATCTAGGTTGCTCTATAGACCAATACAAAACCCACTTAGAAACTCAATTTACATCAGAAATGACATGGGATAATTGGGGAAACTTTTGGGAAATTGATCATATAACCCCATTAAGTAAAGGTGGCACATTCCACTTCACCAACACTCAACCACTCACAATAACTGAAAATAGAAGAAAATCAAACAAAATGGCCTGACGTAAGTCAGGCCTTTTTTTATATTTATAGCAAAACAACTAAACGTTATTATATGGCTTCAAACCATCACACCGATGAAGTTTTCACTCAAAAGAGAAAACCAAAAAACCCAATTAAGTTCAACCTACAACTTAATGATGAACAAAAGGAGGCTAAAGCCTTAATCTTAGAAAATCCAATTACGGTACTAAAGGGAATGGCAGGAAGTGGAAAAACTCTTGTAGCAGTGCAAGCAGCCCTAGATATGCTATTCAACAAGGAAATTGACAAAATAATCATCACAAGACCAACGGTAGCCAAAGAAGACATAGGTTTTCTACCGGGTGACTTGAAGGAAAAGATGGATCCGTGGTTAGCGCCGATTTATCATAATTTATACGCATTGTATAATAAAGATAAAATTGAAAAAGAATTAGCTAATGAAAATATTGAAATTGTACCGTTTGCATTCATGCGTGGTAGAACATTCTTAAATTCATTTGTTATTGTAGATGAAGCACAAAACGTTACACATGATCAGATGGAAACTGTAATCGGAAGATTAGGTAAACAATCCAAAATGGTAATATGTGGTGATTTAGCTCAAATAGATTTAAAAAATAAAAAAGAAACTGGGTTCTCATTCCTATCTAGAATTGAAGAACATGTAGAAGGATTCAGAGTAATGGCACTTAAACAAAACCACCGCCATGAGATTGTATCCCCTATATTGAAAGTATACCAGGATTTTAGAGATTAGTGACTTTCACATATTTATATCAAATAATATAACATGGCTAATTCCCAAATATGGACAGGCGTAGCAACATTTGATTCTGCCTCATCAACTTCATTTCAATTCTATAATGCTGATGCAGATTTTAGAAATGATGCTATAAAAGTAGCTAATTTTTGTGCTACAAGATTAGGATACCCTTCAATGGATATTGAAATGGGTGCTGAACAATTCTTTACTTGTTTTGAAACTGCTGTAACTACATACGGGAACGAACTTTATCTATATCAAATTAGAAATAACTTCCTATCAATGGAAGCTACATCTAATGCTACATCCCTTAATGAAACTGTAATTAAACCTTCATTAGGTAATGTAATTAGAATGGCCCAAGATTATGGTAGTGAAGCTGGAGTAGGTGGTACAACAACTGTTTACACTGGCTCATTACTAATGTCAGCCAACCAACAAGATTATGATTTAGCAGCGTGGGCATCATCTTCAGGGGTAATAACAGGTAATGATTCAATTGAAATCAAAACTGTTTTCTACGAAAATGCACCTGCTATCGTTAGATACTTTGATCCTTATGCTGGTACAGGATATGGTTCACAACAATTACTAGATGCCTTCGGGTTCGGTAATAAATCTCCCGCCATTAACTTTATGTTAATGCCTTTGAATTACGATTTAGCTACAATTCAAGCAATTGAATTAAATGATACAATCAGACGTTCGGCATTCTCATTCAATATTGTAAATAATAAATTAAAGATATTCCCTGTCCCTACACAAGACAAATTATTATTCTTTGAATACATCAAAACATCAGAGAGAAATAGTGTAGTTGCCACAACAGGTCCTGGTTCAGGAGATGGTTTAATAACAGATATATCTAACGTACCTTATAGCAATCCTACTTACGCGTCTATAAACGCACCAGGTAGATATTGGGTATTTGAATACACATTAGCTCTAGCAGCTGAAATGTTAGGATTTATTAGAGGTAAATATACATCTGTTCCAATTCCTGGAGCTGAAACTACTTTAAATCAAGCTGATTTAT
The DNA here is from genome assembly GCA_032358235.1 of Odonthalia washingtoniensis. Classification (NCBI taxonomy): domain Eukaryota; phylum Rhodophyta; class Florideophyceae; order Ceramiales; family Rhodomelaceae; genus Odonthalia; species Odonthalia washingtoniensis. The sequence continues at coordinate 6,355 of JAULBU010061892.1, read as the reverse complement.
TTGCTAAAGCAAGAGATTTACAAGTTTCTTTAATTGAAAAATTAAGAAATGATTTAGAGGAAAATTCACGTAGAGCACAACTACAGAGAAAATCTGAAGAAAACGATTATATGGGTAAAACACTTACTCAAGTACCAATGCCAATTTACATAGGATAGTATGGCTGCAATGTTTGGGCGCTCACGCGACATAGATATGTTTTCAAATGTTAACAAGGAATTGTTAGGACAAGTTATAGAACAAAAAGTAGGTTACTACCAAGTTGTTCTAGATGAAACCGAAGCTAACATTTACGGTGAAAATACAAAGAAAACATTTACTGGTCCTGTACTTATAAACTGTTTATTAGAAAGAGGGGCAACTGAATCTTCAAACGATGATTTTGGGGTTGATACTTCACGTTCATTGGTAGTAAGATTTTTTAGACCTCATTTAGTTACAGCTAATGTTTACCCTCAAATTGGTGATATAATACTTTGGAATGAAGATTATTTTGAAGTAGACAACATAAATGAAAACCAATTAGTAGTAGGTAAAGACCCAAGTTATGCCTATTCAGATACTAATGGAGTACCTGATTCAGGTTCTAGCTTATCAATCATATTAACATGTCACTACACTCGTCCTGAACGTGTAGGTTTAAGAGAGGATAGAATATAATGAATAAACCAAGACCAATTAAAAAACGCGAGTTTTTATCTACTCTATCAGAGCCATATGTGCAACCTGAGAAAGAGATACAACCTTATTCTAATCCTACTACACCAATCTCTATTGATGCTCAACCTGGTCAACCAGAATTCAATAGAGCAGAACAAACATCCCTAAAAGGTGATGATACTAAAACTATCAACATCGGTTTAGAGGACCATGATAATGCTATTTTATATTATCTAGAAAATGTTATAAAACCCACGGTAGAACAAAACGATAAACAAATTAAAGTCCCTGTTATATATGGTTCACCGGAACTATGGAAGTCGGTGCAAGCTGACGGGTTTTATCGTGATAAAAACGGTAAAACAATGGTACCTCTAATTATGTTTAAGAGAGAATCGTTTGAGAAAGACCGTTCAATGGGTAATAAATTAGATGGTAATGTAGTTCATAACGTTCAATACTTTGAAAAAGGGTATTCTAAAAGAAACGTATATGATAACTTTGCTATCTTAAATAATCAAAAACCCCAAAAAGAATATGTAATTGGTATTATACCTGATTATATTACTTTAACTTATAAATTATCCATATTTACTGACTATACAACTCAAATGAATAAATTAATAGAGGCAATTGAATTTGCATCTGATTCATATTGGGGTGATAAAGAAAGTTTCATGTTTAGAGCATCTATAACAAATTTCCCTACACCAACTTTATTGGAAAAAGGATCAGATAGAGCAAATAAAAGTGAACTAACTCTTACATTACATGGATACATTATTCCTAATACTATAAACGTTGCTCAAGCGGGTCCTAACCCTAAATCTTACAACGTTACCAAAACTACATTCACTGAAAGGGTTCAGTAACTATCTAAAGTGCTTTAAAACCTCCAATATTTATCGGAGAACAATACATTTCCATAAAATTTGAATATAAATGGCAAAAGTTAGCACAGCGGATATAGCTAGTGGTAGTATAATATACCCAGAACACGTTTTAAGATCAATCGAGGCCTTAAGAGGTGACAAAGGGTATGATATAGTACTATCCGGATCTTTATTAGTATCTGCCTCTAGTGTTAGGTACCCTAACCTTATCGAAAACAATAATATTACTGCTATTGTAGGATACAATACTTCATCAGGTGATTTTTACTTCACTACAGCAAGTTATGCCGGCCCAGCGGGTCCAGCAGGTCCTGCAGGTACAACTGGTCCAGCAGGTCCTTCAGGTTCAGCAGGTCCAGCAGGAAATGGAATCGATGAAATTATTAATAATGGAGACGGAACTTTTACTTACGTATTTACTGACTCAACAACATATACTACACCTAGCTTAGTAGGGCCATCAGGTTCAGCAGGCCCTGCAGGTCCTGCAGGTACAGCTGTATTAGGTGGAATTGATAACTTTAATGCACAAATTAGATATGTAGCTTATAGTGGTAGTGTTAGCGATAGAGTAGAAATTTTATCTACAGCTGATGCTTTTACTAGAAAAACTTGGACACGTTCAAATACTAGTTTAAACATATCTGCTCCTACTCATAGTTTATCTAATGGAGATTATATCGTAGTAAGAAACGCTAACGTTGACAACATATATGCTCCTGTTACTGTAATTGATGCTGATACTATCAGAGTAACAACAACAAATTCAGGCGCAACTGTAGGTTCAATGGTTACCTACATACCAGCTTTTGAAGTAAATAACTTTACCCAAGGTGGAGTAACGATTGTATCACCTAGTATAGGTAATGCTCAAGTTAATTCAATTAACATAACTACTGGTACTAAATCTTCATCGAATTTTCTTATAACAATGCCTAGTTCTATTCATAATGGAGCGGGAAGTAATAGCAGTTTAACTACTATGAACCCACCAATGTTACAAGCTTATAGATTAAGTAACGGAACACAGATTACAACAACATCTATTACATTGAATACTGTTTCTAATTTTAACCAATTTACAATTGGTGGATTAGTATCATTAGTAAACAATCAGATTAGACTTACATTCTAAAAAATATTACATTGTAATGGCATATGTGAATCAACAATTCTATGGGGCAGTAAATGCTGAAAATATATTACAGGAGAATTTTATTATTGCTACTGGAAATATAACAGCTACCTCTAATACCATTACTTCACTATCATCCGAAAATGACTTATCACTACTTAGAGTATCACAATCAGTATACTCAGTAAGTGATGCTTTTCCATCAACTACTTACATCACAAATATAAGTGGTAGTACTATAACTTTATCTAACACTTCTTCTTTAACAACAAGCGATACATTTGGTATTAGTACCCCACCAGGTACTTATTTCTTTCAATCTGCTAGTTTTACAGATCCTAACAACTTACTAACAGTAAATGATATTTCAGGTAGTAATGAAGGTAAAGATTATGCTGTATTAGGTTCAGCTAAAAGAGACGGTGTAACTATTGTAGGTAGATTCCACATATATGTTATATCAGAGGTAGTAGATAGAGATATAGAGAACTCTCATTTATCATTTTTTGTTCAATGGGGTGAAGAAGGAACTGAATTAGAATCAGGCGACGTTTTACAAACAATTGAAACTAACCTAGCAATTATTGATTTAGAGGATATAAATGATTTATCACCTGAATTCTCTCGAGAAACACCTGGATTAGAAAGCATACCAATTGGAAGTGAATTCGCAGGTTGGAATATAGCTTTAAATAATTATTTATCTAAAGTATCACCACTTGTTATCAATAATAATGTTGATAATTATGTACTTACATCAATGGGTACTAAAGCTATAAACGGTGAAGCTAATTTAAGATTTGATGGTACTGGTTTAATAATAGGTGGTACGGGTAATGCACAAGCTAAATTACAGATTACAGGTTCTGGTGATTTAGTTTTAATTAAAAATAATAACGGTTCAGGTATAAAGTTAAACGATCAAGGTATATTACAATTGCTACCTTATGATGGAACACCTGATGCTGTAGAAGGAGGAATGTACTATAGTGGTAGCGCTTTCTTTGTAGGAATAGGATAAAATAACATATTTATAAATAAATTAACAATAACATGGCAAACTGGAAAAAGCTCGTTGTATCGGGCAGTAACATATCACAGTTAAATAACGACTCGAATTATTTAACGTCCGCAACAGAAGCAAAAGGGTTTGCATCCGCTTCTCATAACGGAACCTCTTTATTAGCTGATTCATCAGCAGGTAACTTAGTATTTGCCTCAGGGTCAGGTCAAGGTTTAACTATCTCGGCATCAGCTGGAAATGATACCTTAACATTTGGTTTATCTGCTATCCCTAACTCTAGTTTAGCAAATACTGGATCTATTATAGGTGATACACTTGTAAGCTTAGGAGCAACAGTAACAACAATAAATGGTTTAACTCTTACAGGAACAACTGCCTCAGGTTCATTCTCAGGTTCATTCCAAGGTGACGGATCAGCCTTAACAGGTATTGCTTCAAACTTAGCCATATCAGGTTCTACAGGAAATGGTTCAGTTGCTTTAAAAACTCAAGCATTATCTATTGTAGGTACTTCATTAGAAGTTGAAACATCAGTATCTGGTCAAACAGTAACAATTGGTTTACCAAGTGATGTTACAATTGGAAACAATTTAACAGTAACAGGTGACTTATTTGTTAATGGTACAACTACTCAAATCAATACAACTGATTTACTAGTTGAAGACAAATTCATCTTATTAGCCTCAGGATCTGCTAATGCCGGAGACGCAGGTATTATCATTGATAGAGGAGGAGATGCACTAGGAAACGTAGCATACGGATTTGATTCAGCTACAGGTAGATGGGGGTACGCAAATGGTATAACTGATACTAGTAATGCTATAGTAATTGGATCTGATGGTGGAAGTGCATTTGCTGGATATGTATTCACAGAAGCAGCTCACACATCTGCTCCAACAACAGGAGAATTTGTAGCAGCAGGAGCAATTTATACTGCAACATCAGGTGATATTTATATCTACTCTTAATATTGAAAAAAATTAAACAAGTTATAATGGCAATAATAAACAAGATTAAAAATACAGGGGACCAGTCAGCTAAGACTGGTCCTTCTAATAACTTAGTAGAACTTCACCCTCGCGAGGCTGAATGGTTACTACAATTAATAAAGGAATCAACATTCCAAGGTAAAGATGTAGAAGTTGTTTACAACACTACACTTAAGTTACAACAATTATATTTAAACAACACTAAATAGTTATGATGGTATTTTCAATTGATAATCTCCAAATGGGAGAAATCCGTTTATTAAGACAAGCCTTAGATGTAATCTCAATTACAGGTAAAGATGCTCAATACGTAGCTAACCTTCAAGTTAAATTAGAAGGTGAAATGAGACAGATTGAAGAATTTATTCAAGCTGAAGAATTGAAAAAAGCTGAAGGCATCGCAAAAATAGAAAAGGCAAATAAACCAAAATAATTCCTTACATATTTATATTATATTATAGACCCCTAAGGGGAAGTGGGCAGGCAATCCTGTAACCTATCGTAATAAAAAGTAAAATATGCCATCATGGAAAAAAGTGGTCATCAGTGGATCTGATGCATCATTAAACTCTCTTAATATAAGTTCTGCTCTTACAGCTAGTGGACTTATTTACCCAGCAACCGACGGGACTTCAGGTCAAGTTATTACAACAAATGGTGCGGGTCAATTATCTTTCTCATCATTATCATCAGGCGGTACAGGAGCTAGTGTTAAATTATCACAAACTTCAGCAGCTACAACTTGGTCATTTGCACATAATTTAAACGAGAAATTTCCGGCAGTTACTATTTACGATAGTAATGATGAGGTTATTATACCTCAAAAGATAGATGCTATAGATAACAATAATATGTTAATCTATTTCTCATCTGCTAGAACAGGTACCGCAGCAGCTGTAGTAGGTGGTTCAACTGTGAGCTCATCTTACTCACTAACAGCAGTAACAGCATCATATGCCTTAACAGCATCATACTTAGAAGGATATATTAGTCCTTTCCCATTTACTGGGTCAGCACAAATAACAGGATCTCTAGGAATAACTGGTTCAGTTAATTCTTCAGGAGGTTTTACAGGATCATTACAAGGAATTGCTGATGCCTCAACATCAGCATCTTATGCTTCAAATGCGACAACCTCATCATATTCTGTAAGCTCATCTTATTCATCAAATTCAACAAGTGCTTCCTACTCAAATGTAGCGACAAGTGCATCGTATTCATCTCTAGCTACTAGCGCATCACATGCCTTATCAGCAGATGGTGCCATAAGTGCATCTTATGCATCAAATTCTACTAGCGCTTCATACTCTGTAAGTGCTTCATATGCTAATAATGCAACTAGCGCTTCATACTCAAGTGTAGCGACAAGTGCATCTTATGCTTTAAATTCAACAAGTGCTTCATATTCAAATATAGCAACAAGCTCTTCATATGCTTTAAATGCTACATCTGCATCATATTCTCCTTCTTCGTTAACAGCATCTTACGCTCTTTCTGCACAAAATGCTCAAGACATATTAATATATGTAAAAAATACGACAGGAGCTCAAATTAATAAAGGAACTGTAGTAAGAATACTTGATTCTACAGGAGATAATGCATTAATTGCAACCGCATCATACGATTCAGAAGGACTATCCGCAAATACTTTAGG
>JAULBU010061881.1:0-11470 GCA_032358235.1 Odonthalia washingtoniensis | reverse complement strand
CCTGCAACGCCATCACATAAATGATCTCAACACTAATCAACTACGATCAGACCCATCGTTCCATTTCCTTCATACGTGAAAAAACTATCTGAAATGAATGGCACATACGTGGACAATCTACGCAGTGCCGGTAATTAATCTTTTCACGAACTATCAACGAAAAGTAACCGTCGTTTCGAGATGTAACCATAATCAACCTTACCATTCGATTTTTCAAGCTTCAGACTACTTTACGACGATACAGGCACAATGCCACAATCCCAACACCGCTACATGGGTAGGTGAGAATCACTAAATACCGACGCGAAATTCTCAGTCTTGCGCTCTATTCGTATACGTTTGGAACGGCTATCACATACACACCCCGACTGTATTTTTGAGATTTTTCGCATGGATTCAGTAACTGAGACATCTTTCACAAACTCTCCATCTACCTTCATCACCCAACTCAACAAGGCTACAAGATATGCCATGCGCAACAACATCAATATATATATCATTTCCTCACTTAGAATAAACACAATTAAGGTTATCGCCTACAGGGACGCAAGCTTCCGTAACGACCTCGACTCATTTTCGCAAATGGGATACATAGTCCTACTTTCTGACGCATCAATCGTGATAGTCCCAATCAAATTTAAATCTTACAAATAAAAACGTCTCTGCCGTTCCACCATGGCCGCATAGGTGATAGATTTATCTGATTTATTCTACTGCGCGTTCACCCTCGTTTCAGAGCTCTCAGATATCAGGCACCGCCACATTCAACCCGATTTTTTACCGGTAGAAAATTTCTTTTCGACATAATTTCGAATGGTTCATGCACCTTTGAAAAGAGATTGATGCTAGACATTACCGCAGCCCCGGAGGGTTCCGAGAAGCAGAATATATCAAACATTGGTCTAGTCAGATCCGAAGCCAACATAGCCGACGGACTGACGAAACTAATGGCACAGGCCGCCCTACAATCTACAATCCAAACGTCCACCCTCACCCTTCAACCCGTGCAAGGGATCATTAGGCACAACGTCGATGTCACATAAAAACTTCCAGCAGTCTACACCCTCAGCCTTAAAGCCTAAATCAATTTACTATTTTCAAGCTTCTGTTCTTCATACATTATAACTACACATTCCATCATTATAAATACGTAGTTTAATTAACTACAACCTCCACTTCAAAATGTTAAAAAACACATTTTTTTTAAAATGAAACAGATAATGTTCATGGAAATCCTGGATATCAGCATTAATCATACCATTCGGTTTCGCAAGGTCATCAGATTTTCGTGAGAACATCTCTTTCTGGTAAGAACTCGATTTTAAAACACAACTTTCTGTTTTTTGAAACACACCACGTATATGGTATCAACTTTCTACTATTCTGCACAACAATGTTCGAGGCTAATTAATTTCCTTCTGGCGCCAATTCTGGATAAATACAAGATAATTACTTCTTCTGCACGTTCTCGTTTTTCAAGTAATATCAACATAGGTTATTCCGTTCTGCACGTCTTCACCTATAAAAATAACACAATAACCTACTGCATTACATATTTTTAAATAAAAATTACGTATAATGATCATAATATCGCTCCTTCCTCACGTAAATTTGTGTTCTGTCAATTCGTTTCAGGAAAAAGTGAAATATTGTCGAAGTGACATTGATATTCATTCCAAATTTTCATTGTGAAGTTTGGAAGCTCTCAAAGTAAAATTGGTGGCACGGGCTACTGTCATTTCAATTTTTTCATTTTCTTAAATATTTTGAAAAAGAAAAATGTAGTTGCTTTGAAGTAAATATAATATCATTAATATCATTGTAGTAGTGACTGTAATAAGAGAAAAATTAGTATAGCCATAATATGATATGATGACACTATTAGTTGTATCCGTATTGTACTCCCTTCTCACGATATAAAAGATTAACATCAAATACACCTGGAATCCATCCATTATCGTGACTAAAAAATTATTTAAACTGCTTCCGACGAATAACATGACTCCCCAGAATATCTACAGCGCTATATTGAGGTAATATGTGTATTATCTACGAATAATGTTAATCGGTCACAGACCATACACCTTTGCTGATATCGACATACCATCATCTCCTCTTGTTCTATACCAACATAATTTTATACAAACAAGTAACCAATCGATTTTATCTGGAACCGAAGATGTGTTGTCAAAGACATCCAAATATTGTACGAAGCAGAATTCCGAAATTCACTTGTTGTTCCCAGAGACAGATTCATTAACGATATACTTGTTTGATGGTGAATTAGGATCTTCGGTCTTTCTCGGCATTCGTATAAATTATAGGGCTTTGGAAAACCACAAAATCATGTCACCCTCTGGAACCGCTTCTTCACCAACTTCTCCACGTTTCACAATACTTATATCTAATATTTAAACCGAGGTGGAATAAAATCTATCATTTTTCATAACTCGCTGCATTACTTTGAAGGGTGAAATATTGACATAACCATTTGCACCAGACTTTTCAGAATCCGAAATTCTAGGGGATTCGCCGCCTGAGATGAACTCAGATGCTGGGAACTCTAATGATATGTAACTAACCTCAGAAACCGATAAATCCAATGTTTCGAATGTTGATGGAGCAGACTTGTAAGTTGTAAAATCTCATCGGCACCGTGCCTCCTGTACAGACCAGTAATTGCATTTTACGTAGTTGCTTCAAACCTTTTTAGAGAATAATCCCGAAACTGACAAGGTGTCAGAAAATTCTGTATAGTTGAAGATGAATCTTGAGTTATCAATACTTCGCCATCCTTCCGCACACATTATACTATCTTATTTGGTTTTACTGCTTGATTTACAGCAGGAGATGTTTTTTGCGGTCGATCCATTCATTTTTCAGTCTCCCCAACATTAACAGACTTCCGTTTTGGCGTCCGTCGAAAGGCATCTTTTGTTTTTGTATGAATTAATTCATACAACCCTGCCTGCATGTATCCTACACCTTCCAACATTTCGATATCCGACTGTAGATGATCCAATAGGTAAAACTTTGTTGTATTCGTGACGGCGGACCGTAATCTTTAATACTGAAAGTTCTTTCGTTTTGAAGATTGAGCTTGTTGTGCAAAGTTTCTATAAATCTAAAGAAGTCCGTGCATCTGTTCTAAATGAATGATTTCATGTTTACATACATTGAGAAAAAGGATGTTACTTCTGCCGATGAACTACGTCCACATATTCTGTCACATATGCCTCCCAGAAATAGGGACAATATATGAACACGCATTTAATCCGCAGCTTCCAACACTCTGAAAACTTCTTTTTGCGTGAAGAAACCCTTTCGTAATCCAAAACCACCACCTCTTGCAAAATCAACTGGAAGATTGTAACCGTGAGATAATTTTTTGACTGAAGACAAGAAGGTATATAACTTACGTAATATAGTTCTACGCATAGACCGTAGAGGTCTTGAAGAGAAATGCGCAGAAATTTCAGTAGTTGTACGTTCAGAACAGCTACAAATTCTATAAAAGAACTCCTCATGAAATTTCTATACCCCAATGTGTAACTTATGCACTGGCTCGAAGTGGAAGATGTTATAAATATCCAGTTATCCCTGTATCTTGTCATTGTTAAAGTTTCAGAGAAGCGTATAATTTTAATGTATTGACATTTCTTTCATAGATGAAAATTCGTTCGGCTCACCTACCTCTTTATGATCTACAGTATCCGATTCCAATACGACTGCTATCTGTTTTACTGATCTCAGCCTGTTAAGCGAAGGATATGACATATCAGCTTCTTTGACGGGGCATCGATGAAACGGTCGATTTGTTTTAACTTCATGTTTTAATGAAAGAATATCCTTTGCTTCCTGTATATCAGCTACCCATGAAGACAGTATTGGATGACAATGTAATGCTACACAATCTGAAGTACACATTGAAATCCCCACCATTTCTTCATTGGATAGCTCCTTCTTTTACTCCTCAATACCTTTGTGTAACATATCCATATGAATATGGCGTTCATTTGAAAATTATGTGCCACATGATGTACCACATGACGAATTACTATTTTCTATTTGTAGACGAAAGCATACCAGTATTGTAAGCACTGATGGTATATTTTCTCTTCTGAGGCCTTCACTGAAATTGAGAAGGTTTAGATAAATTGGTGAAACGTTTGTGCGGAGCGTTTTACCGTTTTTTGAACTTGTAACTATAGAGTTCGAGGAGACTCACCAATGATTGTTCTCCGTCGCTACATTCCATTTTCCACATAACTGTTGGATCTGTACTTCATTTGATTTTATAGACAGCTTCATAGATTTTGCAACCAAACTTTTGAGTCTTTCATCGGTTTGGTGCGTCAGACATTGTGATTTCTTTTGTCTTCATGGGTACAATTGATGAATGTTTGCAGACAGTAGTTGGCGTTTTCGGATCTGTATTGCATTTATAACATACCATATTGTCTGCTTTGCAAAGGGAAAAGCATGGTTCTTTGCTCAAACTCATCCTTCTGAAATGATGACAATAATTCGGTTTGTTAAACGATTTGGTGTAGTTGAAAGAGGGAAAATGGTGAACTATTTGAGTATATTGGTCAGATATGGAATAAAGGGAGATCAAGAAACGATTGTTCAGTTGCACTCCACACTTAATATTTATCTCCATGATAGTATTCATCAATATTATTTTTATTGAGTCAATGTTCTTGTTACAATCTATGTTCTCAACTTCTCCCATTATGTCATAATTTCACGTACCAATTTTCCGGTTCTGATATTTATTATGAAAAAAGTTAAAAAACAGCAGAGCATCTGCCGCTGTACGTTTGTCTATCTGACCGCTTTACAAAACAAAATACAATAATCGTTGTTAGGGTAGGAACAACGATGTAATACTTACAGTAATTTCATGCCAAAACTTTTCTGGGCCAAATTGCTGACCGGTGTCACAAGTTATAAGCATAATAATAATGGAAATTATTTCCAGTTACTGGAACTTTGACCCAGGTAGAAAAAATCACGAATGTATGGCGGTAGAGGCACCGTTTTGCGCATCTCCTTAATGCAAAACAATGCTGCCATGTCATGTATATTAACAACACTTACAAATATATGGTATATAAATATACCCAATAAATCTGATAGTATGAAAGGATGGACAGGGATGAAAACACAAAGAAAATAAAATTGGTTTAATACTAACAAGATCAATGTATTAACACATTATAATATACGATGAAAATATCATAGTAATTAATTTCATACTCATTCAACACCCACATGTTTAAAATCATATGAAATTATTCATAATATATTAATATCAACAGAGAAAACTTATATTGTAATTTATGATATACGTGATTCAAGTTAAATGAAAAATAGAAAAACATTAGGTAAGTCTGGATTATATTCAGTTAATACTTTAGATTATATTATTATTGCAAGTGGGGCTGATAGGACTGTTAATGTATTAGATATACGTAAATTGGATGGAAATATTAGTAAGAATGATAGATGAACAAGTTGTTTAGACTATGAAGGTGCTGGAGTCCGTTTAAGTAAAAATTCAAAAGATTGTTGTTATGCATGTGGTATCGACAATGAAATGTCATATGTTACATGGCATTCTAATTTTACTTTTTCATATTCCGGTGGCTTGGAATGGAAGAGAGGATAAGTAAGTGCGTAGGTTGCGTGTGTAGTGGTCGATGGTATGAAGGAGAATACCAAAATTGAAAATTATAAATTAATTTTCAGACACTACCCCAAACAATGGGTGCATTCAGGAATAAAATAAATTTCTGAATTTCTGAATTTAAATAAAATTTCAATTTATTTTCTGTAGACAAATAAATAAAACCACTGTTTGGCTACACGAATTATATTGCATAAATTTAAAAATGACACGTATTGTATTCTGGAACGAATTTTGTTCGCTAATGTGGTGACCGAAACAGGGTGGATTTGGAAAGTTCATAATTGAATAAATTTCATTAACAGAAATGGATGCAGTGTGATATATGAACATTGAAAAGAGAAAAAATCTGGAAGGAAAAAAAAGTAAAATACCAATGCAACATGACATCAAATTCAATGACATCGACGTGAGTAAATTCTACAATGAAATCATCTAGAGAATGCATTGATTGTCATTCTCGCTCCTAATCCAAATTTGGCCCGTAAATAATTTAAACATTTCAACAAAGGTTCAGTTACTGGAACCTTTTACCAAATGAAAATTTGCTTCTATTGAACACAAACTTTAGAAAAAACTAGTTTCTTTATTTCAATACACGTACAAATTTCACCGCTCCCAAACGTTTCATAGTTCTCAACAAAAAAGAAATTTGTTTATAGATTTATTGTTTTCAACTGAATCCCACTTTGCAAAAAATCTTTTCTCTCTCAATTGTACGGTCATTCCAATCTATCAATCATTGAAAATGTCCCACACCCTCATACAATAACATAGTTTACTTTACAGAGGGGATTGTCATATCGTGCTGAGCTTCAATAATTTCATTCAATTTCGCAAAATCCTGTACATGGTGATGAAATGAGAGGTTGAATTATGTCTCCACTTGATACGTCACCATCTCTTGCAATATTTTATTCACTTATCCTTCCAACAGATTTCAATATCTTATCTGGTTGGGACTTCCCTTCCTTCTTCAGTGATTTTATTTTTATATATATTACTACTAGTACTTACACGGTGCGGTACATTTCTTGTGACTTCCTCGTCATTCAACCAAATGCTTCATTATTGGAGGCTACCTCAGTTTCAATAGGACTTACCATTATTTTTAATGTTAGATAAAACCTCTTTAAGACGCGCAACATTACGTTCCTTATATTTGCAAATTCCTCGCAAATTTATGGCTTTCTTCCCTACTTCTTTTCCTATACTTCCGAAATCTCTTCGACAATCATCACTGTTTGGATTGTCTCCATTTCTTAAATCATTGCCTCTATCTGTTGATTTTCTTCTCTTAGTCGCTCTGCTCTCAACCTGCATACAGTCTAACTTGTGCAACTGTTCTGTTGTTGAAAACAAAATCTGTATGGTACGTTGTCATTCTATTAGCGAAATTGTTGTTACCACCTAGCAGGTGGTAAGATCAATTTCACTTGAGGTTGTGTACTGAAAACAGATTTCAAAGTGAAATTAATTTCAAAACTATATTCTGTTTTTAGAAAAAAGCGCGCTTATTTAAGAAAAAAGTACACGTTGCCATTTACTCTGTACTTTGAAAAATTCAAGTTGCCCAAATCTGTTTTCAGAAAAATTTATTATTTTTCTATTTTTCATTTTTCATAGGATTTTCCACTTAGGCCCACTTCGAATAGATTTCAAAGTTTCGTTTCAATGTAAATTTGGTTCAAGTTTTTCAAAAATACTTCGACATAGGTTCTTAAGGTTCTGTAACTGTTGTCGCGTGTATTCTGCCGACGATACGAAGAAATTATTCAAGCAACGATGAGGGAAATGAAATGCATTTTATACATAAAGGGAAAACTTCATTAAGTGATGCTTTCGTATGCATATCCGATAGTAGTATACCTGAAACGGTATGCAAATCAAATGTTGAAGTAATAACTCTATCATTGAAAGCACATGGTTATGATGATGACCAAGCATTGGAACCAATGATATGCTATATAGAAATATCAGACAGTATACCAATCATACGTGACATTCATGAAAAATATAATAAGATGAAACGTGTTTGTAAACTTTCATCCAATTGTCTGAACGCTGTCGTTATTTTATTAAATGATGACAATGATGTGAACAGGAATGATGGCGGGGCAGACAGAGAACGAGGTCTGAACGATGTAGTCTCGTACAAATTGGTCGTTTTGGAGTCATGCCGGTAGCAGAACGAATGTTAGCGGCACTGGATACTCTTTATGAACTACGTGAAAGTTTTTAGAAACTCCATCTATAAAGGGTATAGCGTAGGCGGACGTTAAAGAGCAGGAAAAAGCATGTAAAGGACCTTTTCGTTCCGCAAACTGTCAGTTCTGTTTATTTTTCAATTCTTTTCTTTCCAGGAATTACGATTTTTGCATTTGGTCATGGATGACCATGAAAGATCTTTTACCTGATTAAGTTTCTAGATTTTGACACCACAATGTCCCCTTTTACCATCCAAGTGCTTGCACAGCTTTGATACAACTTTCTCAATTGCATCTATTTCGTTGGCAATGATAAACGTTTTTCAAGACTCGTCCTCTTTGAAATTTTGTATTTTAACCCTGCGAGTTCGTTCAGTACATCGTTTGGTTTGACAAGTTGTATCTAAACAGTGTACGAGCTCATTGTAATCCCGACTGTGATTTTTATACGTGGTTATCCATGCATGGAAATAGTCGCATAATGGTTGTTAATTATTTACGGGTAGTGCTATAGATGATTCAGTACCTGGAATATGGGTATAATCATGATCTTTTCTAAAAGACGGTATAGAATGATTAGAATAGGGATGGGATTAGGAAGATGGGGCAGGATTACGATATGGTGAAGAAGATGGTCGACGTATTGGATGTGGAACGTCTTCATAAGATATATTTTGCATCTGTCCACTAAATACGTTGTCATCATTGTGCTAAATAGTAAATTGAGATATGGGCATTTTCAATTGTGATTCAAGATTTTTCAATTCAATTCTCGCGGAAGTTCTTCGGCACATACACAATAAGGCAAGCAAGAGGTGTACATCTTTAGTTGACTTTTCATACACTCTTTTTAGTGTCCTTCTTGCCCTTCCGTTTTCGTTTCCGAAGAATAGGAGGGGTTCTGTGTGTTCCAACTCTGTTCATTCAAGTACAGAAAATTGGTCATGGTTGGTCAGCGCTGACATTGGTCGATCATAATTGGTATTATCTAAGTTTTACATTGTTGATTAGACAACTTGTTTTGATAGTCTGTAAAAGAAAGAAGGTTGCCACATAATTGGAAAAGAGGATTGAATGAATACTAGAATTTATGAAATGCATGATTTATTTTTAATTACAGCCACAATGAACATATCAAACACAAAAAATAGTTTGAAATTTGGTATCATATGTGCTGTGGATCGTTATTGCGGTAGAAGAATGGAAAAATCATATCTTCATTCACTTCAACAATTTCAAGTCCATGTACAACTGTCTCTATGAAGCTTTGGTGAAGTTCTCTACATAGCATCTGCTAAGTTCTTTTTACTTCATCCTCATCATCATCTTTTTCAGCCTTTATCCGTAGAAATTCCTTAGATTCGCTCGGTCGATTGATCATAATCACCATCCCATGTATCATCTTCATCATAAATATTGTGTTTTCTTCATACGTACTGCCCGTTTTCCTGTCATCTTCATCATACATAAAATGGCATTCAAATAGGTTATCTTCTCAAAAAGAAATAGACTAATCTGTATAATTATTCCATATTCCTCTGCATATGTTCTCCGATGGTCATTTTGGTCATCACCGTCCTCTTTTACATCATCATCATCATCCATATGAGCAACACCAGTGAAGTTTGTTGACGATACGTCTACAAGTTGTTGTCGATATTTCTCCACAGCTGTACAACAAGAAGAATTAGGCTTATTATTGGGAGGCGGATGAATTTGTAGACCCAACTGCTGCAATAACAGCGACAGATACGAGTGACAACCATCGAAAAAGGAAGAGGTTTCGGACAGTGAAAACAAAGGAAAGAACAGGAGCAAGATGAAATTAGTCGAAGACGACAAATCCTGTAGCCCTGTATTTCTTCGGACAGTCATTCGGCCAATATCCGGTCAGCAATATGACAGGTCTGACCGAGACACAATGACTTAAAAAAGTTCCCTTCATATGGGGTTCGCATTTTTGCAGAAAATTAAATAATTGATTTTTTGCACTAAACAATCAATTATTCAAATTCCTGCATATGGAGGCTGAAAAATTGCAGAAAATTAAATAATTGATTTTTTTGTTGCAAAAAAATAAATATTTAATTTTCTGCAAAAACTTTTCTAGTTGATACCGTGAACTGGTCGATGCACTACGAAGTGTTTGTGTAGAGAAGGGAATATCTGGTTGGTTCCGTGGCGTTTGAGCTAGCTTTCTTTACCACATGCCAGATCCTGCCCTATGTTGGACAACTTACGAATTTTGTAAACACGTTTTACAGCGAGTTGGACCATCATCAACAACATCACCACACTAACCAATATCAAAACAATAAACTTTGATGGTAAAGAAAATCAAAGAAAAGGAGGCTTTTTACCAATTCATGTACATCATTTGAAAATTTGTCTTGACGTCTTGAAAATTTTACATTTAATGCCAATCCCTCGTTGGTGATTTAGTGATCACTTTAAAAACGCAGAATTTTCAGAAATCTCAGAGAGAACTGATGGATGCCTGGTTCTACTAACGCCAACAACATCAACACACTGAACCAAAATCAAAACAATAAATTTTGATGGTAAAGAAAATCAAAAAGAAAAGGATGCTTTTGACCAATTCATGTACATCACTCCCAAACTTGTCCCGTCCTTTTACAATGTCAATCCCTCGTTAGTAATGGAGTCAACACTTTTTAAAGTGATGACTCAATCACTAACGATGCGTTGTTAAAACAAACGATGCGTTGTTAAAACAATGCAGAAAATACAGAATTCCCAGGGAGAACTGATGGATTCCTATCGTGTAATCAAGGGTTTCTTCATGAAACTGTAGGCGGCTACAACACGGAAGAACAGAATAACGACAAACATAGAAAGTAAGCCAACCCATTTGTTAACATCGCCTGCAAATATCTTTGAATGGCGGCTTCCCCGTTTGGTGAAGAACAGAAAATGCAGGTGCTGGGGTATTTGAGGGGCAGCATGAATAATTCGTCTGGAATCCTTTTACATGCTGTATATCCGTCAGCAAGAGTGATGCTTCGTTCACCCCCTCACAGGTGAACAATTTTCTAGAGTACTTGTTTACCAGCAGCCCGGTGAGGTAATAATTGAGCGGATTAATCCATGTCGTCAAACTACGCTATGATATTAGATCTGGCTTCCTAATGAAGAAATAATTCAAGACCTGAAGAATTGAAAAGGCATAATTTTCGATGTTGGAAGAGATGGGGGCGTTAGGTAAAGTATTATCCCTTTCAAGCCCACAGTTAGGGCCTGTCGGTGTTATCATTACCAACGACATGCAACACCAAAGAAGCGGTATTATCATCCTCCTTCATCTGATTGGCGCCGTGTGATTTATAATAACCTCAAAGTACATTTGCCTTTTCAACTGTATGCCCGAAATACACTGTTTTTCCACCTCGTTTCAACATCAAAACAAGATCAAATTTGGAGAACAATTCCGCACTTTGTTCATAAAGGGTGCAAATACAGCAGTGCCTGAATCCGCGATTTTTCGCAAAGCATTTCCCATCTTGATTGCACTTGAACTAGAAATCCTGCTAGTAGGCTCATCCAAGAATAG
>JAULBU010061870.1:0-11473 GCA_032358235.1 Odonthalia washingtoniensis | reverse complement strand
TAGAGATTTTATTTAGTATGGGTAATGCTAGGCTTGTACAGTGGATCGGGGGCTGGATTAATCAGTCCACCCATTTGCTCTTAACAGTACCATGACAGAGTAAAGTAAAAACGTATACTGGTGTGATACGGAAAATTCGTATACTGTCGTGATACGTTTATTTGTTCCATTTTCTCGAATTGAACCAAGATGGATGGCATGAAGTAGTTGATGATATGTATTCCGGAAGAAATATGAGGTAAGAGGAGTATTTGTTTCAGCATCATAATTAATTAATATTAATATTATTGTTATCTAATTATTTGTTTTATTAATTTCCTTTTGTTTTTTATAATGTTTTCCATGTGTTACTCTATTCGAAGTGCTATGAAGCTTATATGATGTATTAGTTGATCATATCAAAGAGCCTTCGCCAAGGTGGGTGTTATAGTATTTTTATCATGTGCGTGAGTTAAGAGAATTTGACGCATTAAAATTAAAATTAAAACATTAAAAAAGAAACTGAAGGCCGAACTACTGGTTCGGTTTGGTGGAAATGCTGGAGGTTATGTGAGTAATACCATTTTATTGGTAATAGCTCTTCATCATGACAGAAGGTGACAATGAATCAATACCAGTATGTCTCGAATTTGGAAAGTGATGAAGGGAAGAAATAATATCAGTACTGTATGAATATATTAAGAAATTAATGGAAGAAATTAATACCAGTATTGTATGAATGTATTATGTCATGAAGGGAGAAATTAATACCAGTATGGTTAAGAAGGTGTGGATCTTATTGACCGAGTACTATTAACAGATGTTGTGAGATCCATCAAGTGTCTATCGGAGGTAGTTGCGATGAATGAGATTATCTGAAGGAAATGTTTGACGATTGAGTTGATCGAAGTATTAATGTTTGAAAGAATTTGTTTTAAGGTAAATATTTACTGTTGACTTGATCAAAATATGATTGATTGAAGGAATCTATCTGAAGGTAAAGGTTGATCGAAGGATTATTGATTTGAAAGAACCTATTTGAATGTAAAGGTGTACTGTTTAGGGGATCGAAAGTAGTATCTATTGGAATAGAATTATCTGAAGTTTTGTGGTTAATAAAAGGTGTAGTCAGTACCAATTTGTTCATGAGCTTAAGTTTATCCGAAATTAAGAAGTTCGATGATCTAAATGTATTGCAAATGTTTGAGTACCAATCTAAGTTGAGACAAAATAGGTTGAAATGGAATGAAGTTTCTAGAGGTAATAGAGTAAAACAGAAAAATGAGAAAAAGAAAAATTTGAATAGTAAGGGGATTCTGTAAACGGTTTAGAAGGGTAGTGAAGGAGGAGAAAACCAAATATTGAAATACAGGACAGTTGAATTGTGAATTCAGAACTGGTAGTTGATGATAAATTACGAAGTTGAATGATGACAAACGAAAAAGACGAGTAGTTAAAGTCAAGAAAACAGAGGAAAGGACGAAGTCAATATAGCTTTGTAAAAAGCCCCTGAGTCTTTCAACAAATGTTTCATGGTTAACACTTATGTATTGAATGATGATAACAGAATTCTGAGATGATTTTAAGCGATAGTTCAGATTGATGTCTTGAAAGATGCAATTGAACAAATAATGATTAAGAAAAAGTGTTTATATCAAATGAAGATAAATTAAAAGATTTGCCACTGTAGGAGGAAAAGGGGGTATGATGTATTCCTGTTTCAAATTATGATTGAGTTCTTTTGTAGTATCAGAACCTGAAAGTTGATTTTTGAATTGAAATAGATGACGATTAATGAGAAGGTTGACTAAGGAAGAAGAGGAAAAATTTAGGAAGTAACCTAGAGGTCCATGAGTAGTTAAAGGATGATTAAAATTTTGAATGTAATAAAGTAAAATTATGATTTGAGGGAGAAGAAATTGATACTGAAATAATTGAAGCGGTACTGAAAAAGAATGGGAATGAGAGTGATGGTTAACGTACATTTGATTGAAAATTAAACTTGAAGTAAAACTGTAATGAAGTTTAAAAAATTTATCATAAAGAAATATGTATGTTGTATTATTAGAATAAATGAAAAGGGAAATGAAGAAGAACGATGAAATGAGTAAAGATGAAGAAAGCTGATGATTTCATGAAGGAAATTTAGGCAATTTAGGCAATGATATGGATTTGATGAGGATGAGGTAGATTAATGAAGTACAGAAGTTATGTGTAAACTTTCAGGCCTCAACGAAGCGTTGTATGCAGACATTTCGTACATAAATGATATTGAAATCAGTACTAAATCCCATTTGATGATATATATTATTTTTTATAAAGCTATCTATTATACCAATCAGACATGGTATAATTAACAGGATCTAGATAAGCAGCATCAAAGTATACTTTAGTTTAATTAAAATTCGGGCTACCACCAAGTAGATCTATATTCTCAAATTCTTCATCAGAAAGAGCTGAAGTATCACATGAGAAATTGGAGGGAGTAAGCATGATGAAGGACATTAATGTATACAAAGAAGGCGAAGAATAAAAAGGAAGATGGATATTAAAGAAGAAATGAATATGAATGATGAGTTCGAAAAATTAAAAATGAAGATGACTGAGAAAAATAAAAGGAAGAAGAATAAAATAGAAAATCAAGGGAAAGAGGAGGTTTGATTGAAATGTAGGAAGTGAAAATAATTATGCCTCATAATAATAAACATAGAAAGAAATCTTTGTTTTTCGTGAGGAATTTTGAAGACTATGGTGTATTGGTGATAAATTAGGAGATGAAAGTGGGACATGAAAATGAATGGGGATGAGATTTTGAAAGAAAGAAAAGAAGGGTAAGAAGAAGAAGAAAGGTTGGAAGGTATAAGCAGGGATAAAAATGATAAAGTGAAGAAGAAGAGGGAAAGTGTAAAATGTAGTTGCATTTGCAGGTTGGATTTCTGGGGTCGAAAAAAGAATGGAGCAATAAGAAGGGTAATGATGTTGGTATGTAGTGATATGTTGGAAATGTATATATCATCTCAAAATTTTGTATCTTTTGAAAGGATTCTGTAATTTTAGGATCACACTTTTGTCTTTCTATTGCACGTGTAATAGACCTGAATAATAATAATATGTTTCTTTCATTATCATGAGGTGAACCAGGTTGTGTTGAAAAAAGTTCTGGGTATTGAAAGACGAAGTGTTTGGAGATGAGAATGAGATATAATGGTTGGTGTCATTTTGTAACGGGATTTGGAATCGCGTGGTTTCGTTGCTTGTTGAATTACCAGAAGTAATGGTGCGGTGGATCTGGGGCAGATCAATTAGGTGACCGCTGAGCTGGTTCTGGATAGCGTAGTTGTTGTGACGGTTGATAGAAAGGGTGAGAATGTTGAGGATTGGGTGGTGTGAGATGAGCGGGTATTATTTCGGGTGAGATAGGTACTGCGATGGGTAGAGTCTGTGAAGCTGGGTCAGGTGTCATATTTGACTGACCTGAAGCTAGGAGTGGAGGTGGGGACAGCGTCTCAATGATGAATTTTGAAATTTGGATTGGTGTTGTTTTTGATTGTTATAGAGACCGTTGATGTATGGTCTGGTCTCCTGGTTTTTGATTGAATCGATCGTAATCAGAAGTAACTGACGGGCTGGGATCGGTAGATATTGGCTGTGTTGTTGTCAGAAGAGGTTGCTGATTAGGTGAATCAATTGTATGTTGTTGTTGTGTGTCTGGATCTGATGCTATCGTTGTAGGACTTGTGGTGAGGAGAGTAAGAAGAGTGGATGACGGGTTCTTTGAAGAATCTTGGTTTGACCAAACTAAAAAGCTTTGATTATTGAAAGTATGAATGATCTGATGACAAGTCAAGGGGCCTGTGCATATTATTGAAGCAAACACACGGTGTTTCATCAAAGAATAGTTTGTTCGATCTATTCCAGCTAAATTTACTCGGTATATCATACCATACCGATCCCCTATTTCGTATAATTTTGCTATATATTGGAGAAGTTTAATGGAGTCAAGGGACATCTAAAATTAGTCTGTTCTGAATAAGCGATGATCGTCTGAGAACGGATATAAAAACTTTTCACGTAGCATGGTGCTGCCCAGGCGTAGTCAGTTCACCACACTTTCTCCGGTTATGGGATAATTCTCGAGAAATTTATAGGATTCCATAGTTGGTTTTTCAGCAAAAGGTGTAGTTTTTTGCATCCTTCGAGACAGTTGCAACAATTTCTTTTATCGTGTGATCTTTTCATTACTGAAATGTTTTGTTCCGTCTAAGAGATTGGTGGCCTCGGAATACTAGATGTACCATCGGCCTCAGTAGGAAGTGGAGTCTTTTCGAACAAGTTCTTTTTTGTTATTTGTTTTTTGTCTATTGTTGTTGTTTTGTTGTTTTCCTGATAGTGTAATAAGTGATAAAAGGTGGGTTTTTTGTTGAGTTGGGTATGTTCTTGTTTTTATGTCACTTTCAGTCTTTCTTCTTAATGCTATAGTGGCTTCTGTTTTTTGTGGTGCTAATTTGATGTTATTGTGGTTAGTTGGGCTTATTATGATTCTGAGAATCTTTGTGTTTTTTGTGGTTAGCTTTTTTTGCTTTCAATTAGTTACGAATTTCGTGTACCAGGTCGCGAATCTGGATTGTCGAAAAACTTTGGTATCGTCGAAACGACTGTATGCGTGGCGACTGAAACTGGGGCCAGGTGATCAAATACAGCCACGTGTGAATTGAAGAGTGTATGCTTGTGTTGTATTGGATGTGTATTTCGAGCGGTTCTCGTGGAGCGCGAAAATCGTAGAGAGTTTTTGGTGCAGTTACGGATGTCTGACTTGTTGAGGATCGAATACAGTACGCATGAATTGAGGATTATGGCTGTACTGTAGGGAGGCGAATTGAATTGTTATGCACTTATCGAAGTCGTACTGTAGAAGAAGAATGATGATGGTTGATGAGGAAAGGGAGTATAAAGGAAGGTCAGAGGCCGGGGCGGAGTAACTGCGCTAATAACACGTGAAAATTATTCGTATCAATACGAATAGGTTAGTGACAATTCGATTGTTAGAGTATCAATACCCATACAGTACCGACAGTAAGCAAAGTTTATTGTAGTAGTGAAAAGTAGAGAAAAGATAGAGAGAAAGGAATGCTCGACCTTCGAGATGCACATGATATTTTCTTTCTTCCGACTAGAAAGGTAGAAGACACCGAAAGGCAATATATTCAAATTTTCGGAACTCTCGGAGAGTATCTGCCATGTAACCACTTTGTAAACAAGATTCAAGTGGACAGAATTGCGGTTGGACACTGTCTAGATCGCTCGGTATTAAATTTAGGCCAAAAGCAGATGTATATTAATGGCGGTGAGCAGATTCATAATCAAAATATGAATAAGACACATAACATAGAGCCAAAAACAGTTAAGTACTTTGGACGTGAACGTCGTAATTGGGACTAGTCACTTGGATATTATTTGACTCCGTGGCGTATTGTAGAGTTGAATGAGAGGGTAATTATTCCACCAACGCAAATACGGTTGCCGAGATGCCGAGAGAGTTTGTCTGCAAAGAAAGGGAAGAAAAAGGAAGCGTCTGAAAGACAGTAAAAGGGGATCCGAGAAAGGTGCGCAATTATGACTCTGGGTTACACATCACAAACATCGTAGAAAGATCCCAGCCAATCATTTATGATGTTTAACACGTATAATAATCGAGTTTGCGATTAAAATAGACACTGCAGTATTTCACACGTTTAACACAGTTTGGAAGAACTCCACTCCACAGTATTTTACACGTTTCACTCAGGTTGGGAGAACTTCAGCCTACACTATTTCACGGTCTCGAAATCGTGTAAGAACCATCCGCCGAAGAGCCACACATATATCCCCATCTTCGAATAGAGAAAATTTAGTATACAAACGGCCTGTTCCGTATTTTATAACAAGAATAATAAAGGTAGCCAAATTTACAACAAACAGCAAGCGAAAGCGACAACCTTAGTCAAGAACCAAAACCTCCCCCATCCAGAATATACGGTAGGGACTATCGAGTCCCAACGAGCGCGAGGTAAACCGTAGTCGTATTAATTGTCCAAACCGGAACAAAACCCAGCCGCAAATGAGTGCAGGGGACGAGCACACTAATTAGTGTGACTGTCGATAGTGCGTTTGTAAAGACGTTTAGAGGCAACTAGGGGTCAGGTCGTGCTTATCAAACGTACGCCTGAGAGCCTACGTCGAACCGGAACAAAAGCACAAAAGGGCATCACCCATATAAGACGAAAATGGGGACATAGGTGAAAAGGAGAGAGCAGGAATCTGATTGGACGAAGAGGGCCGAAGAGGGAAAAGGGAGAAAAGACGCGACAATTAATCTGGGGTATGTCATACGACAGTTATAACTAAGTAATACCCAATAGGCAAATTTGCTAAAAATATTACTCTAAAACCGTCACCAATACAGACGACCCATCGGTCGGGAAGAAAATTAAAACCTGTTGGAACTCAAAAGGCGGGCGAGAGCCAAACCCAAGATGTGGCTATACCAGAACCGCCATCGCCAGAACTTATACCACAAGATAAGGACGAATTAAAAGACCCTAGAGACTGAATGGCTTATCCGAACTATTCTGACTACCCTGATACTATCCCGCATAACGCCGCAAAGGCAGCTATGCAGGAACACCAGTAGGAAACAAGGGAGTACAGACAAGGTATTCTGTCGGCTTACCAAAGGACTAACATGAGGAGTGAGTTATTATGGTTGGACTTTATAACCTCATTCCGTCCTCATACAATTAGGAGCGGGCCTAGAGCAAGTGTAATAGAATGGCACGACCTTCTGCCACAAAGTGGGATATATGTCTGTGTTTCCGGAAATTAATGCCTACTTCCATGCCGTGAAGTTTACGGATGTAGTATGGAACCATTCGTTTATTTTATCGAAATGAACGCCCGCATTGGGCCATTCGTAGAATCGACATTCAAACATCGAAGGTTTTCCCTGGTAATTCATATTATAAAAATCTCGTAATTTTATGAACGCCTGGCATTCAATGTTTTGTAGTTACGTGCAGTTCCGACAATCAATCATAAAAAATAATGTGGGCCCTAACTTTGGCCATTGCTGTCAACACTTTATAATCCATTTTTATGAAGGAAGTTAATACAGTAGTTCGTTTATGACTGCCAGCAATACAAAAATATCATAGAGGAATGCAGGAAAGCCACCAGCAATGCAATTACTGTACGTCATGAATGCTTACATTGAAAGGCTGAAAGGGAGCCATTCACATTTACATGAGAATTCAAATCTCAGTCATTCCATTAGATGTCCAATAGAAATTAGTAGGACGATATGGAGTTGAAATGTAAAACATTATTTCATTATTGTGTTCCCGGTCCTCCAAGATTTCGTTCACCACCGTATATCCCACGTCCAGTCCGTTCTTGGATCTGCCCGTGCATAAAAAGGAGATGGAGTATGTTCCCGACAGTCAAACATCGCTGTGTTTCAGTTTCGTGGCTCGTGGATCCTATTACAGGCCTGATGACGGTCAAGATGATAATAAATGAAACCTGTTGGAAATATGCGGACTAGGCCATATAGTGCAGGATGAAATAATTCCTTTAATGGTCTTACAACAGCAGCCCGTGAAGATAATTTTGTTGTAATCCCACAATATTGAAAACTGGTTTCCCAGACTGATCCTCAGAATGAAACACGACCTTTTACACATCCATTTCCACGGTATACATTCCAACTACCCATGATTCTCGTCTAGCATCGTCCAAGGATTACTAGTATTACTTTTCCTTCATGTCTGCTTTTGATGTGCAGACCAGCTATGAGCCCTTCAGCTTCTATAGTGATTCAAACTAATTTCTTCCTCGTCTCTTTTCTTCCTCTTTCCGTGCCCGCTATTCATTTCTGCCACCTTGGTCATGACCTCGTATTACATCTGTTCCCATTTGTCTCCAATAGTTTTCTCTATGGCACATAAACTGTTTCCACGTCAATCATTTTACGTATGCATTCAAACAGGAATCAGATACGATAAATTCTTGCTTTTTCGGTTCTTTAAATTTCTCAACTAGACAAATATACTTCCTTTCCTGTTCCAATAGTCCAATTTTATTTGGCAAGAATCGCCCGTTCATTATATTCCCCAAACATTGCTCAACGTCCCATTTTTGACACAGAGATAGCTGCATTAGAGTTTCTCAGCACATACATGTTGATGTCAAACAATTACATTAGTTCTCTAGCCAATTTATTGAAACGTTCAAGGTGCCAAGGAATTGACTATAGAAGTTCCAGGTCAGCGTTTCTGCCATACTTTCTCAACGGACCATGCAATCCATGTACTACTTCCTCTACGCTGCTTTTGAAAAGTTCAGAACTTCTCCGTAGAGAGTCTCTACATATCATCTCCCAACTTCTTTTTTCTTCAACCCCCCCATCATCTTCTTCCGCGTTTACATATTTATAAAAATGCCTTAGATCCTCTTGGTCAACTTATCATCATCACTATCATAATCATCATCACCAACTTTATGATCATCAATCCTCTGCTAGACCTCTCACGTAAGCACCAAGGTTATCTTTAACATAATCACAATCGTATTTATCATCTTCATCATAGCTATCGTGTTCTTCTCCATAATTACTGCCCCTTGTTTTCTTATCTTCATCATACATGTAATCCCATTCAAGTAAGTTACCCCCTCAAAAATACAGCACACTAATCTGTTTCATAATTTTGTATTCCTCCACATATCATATGTGGAGGAATATGGAATAATATGGAATAATGAAACAGATTAGTGTGCTGTATTTTTAATGATGATCACCAAAATGACCATCGCAGACCATGATGGTCTCCAATAGTCATTTTGGTAATCACAGTTCACAGTCCACAGTCCACATTTCCATTATCCTCATGATTACTGTCAGCAACATCAGTAAATTTTGTTGACGATACTTCTACAAGTTTTTGTCGATATTTCTCCACAGCCGTACCACTAGAAGAATTAGTCATATTATTGGAAGCTGATGAATTTGTAGACCCAGCTGCTGCAATAACAGCGACAGACCCGAGCGACAACCATCGAAAATGGTGTCATATGATTGGTGGCAATTGTAGAATTTAGAGTTTGAGTTGGTATGTGCATGAGTGGACCAGTAGATGTAGTATTTGTGAGATGCACCGCGCTGTCAAGAACTAACTTACCAGATGGGGGGGTGGTAGTGTCGTCATCAGATAAAGCCAAATTTGTGTGAAGGTGGTAAGGTATACATGGCAGGAATGTCAGTATTGTGGTTTATGAAGCGTGAATTTTTCGTAATATTATATCTGTTTCGTGATGGTCTATTGTGATGCCCAAATTTGTGGTATTGTTCATTCTTTTCTATATTTAGAGGATGATTGGGGTCTTTGCATTGTTCATCTGGATGGTGCAGAATGTGACTATAGTTGGCTGCATAAAATGTGCAACATGTAGTGGTTAGATTATCGAAATATGGTCTAGAGGAAGTATTTGAATAAGATGATTTCGGACGATTGATTATGTCTGAACGTTGATATGGGGGTGATGATGGGGTTTGATGGGGGTAGTCTGTGTATGTTTTATTTGCATCTGTTTGGACGTAGTTTCTACGAACTTAATCATGGTTTGGATTGATTGAATTTAGCGTGGCCCATTTGTAAGCCAAGGTTGTATTAAGTAGGACTATGTGGGATGTTGTCTAATTCCTTTTATAATGAATTTGATTGTTGTATTTTCATCATCTATATTTGGGAATCGAGTGGATATCATTATCGTACCAATCTTGTCGTGTGCTTTAAAACATTCATCTTCATTGCCAGAGTTGTTAATCATAGTTGCAAATGCTTGAATTTCCAGTGCATCATGATCTGCAGGTGTGCGTTTAAGTAATTTCTGCTGGACTCTTGTTATAATCAGGCATGGTTTAATGGGATTTCCTGGTGTTATTACTGCAGGAGCAATGTCAGTAGGTAGGGATGCTAATATTACTCTGGTTAACGCTGTAACTGATCTATGGTTGGTTGCGTCGAAAGCAAAGTTTATGTTTTCAATATGATTAGTGACTTGAAGAGTCTCTGCTGCACACCTTATTGCCAATAACCATGGCTCCATATTGTTTTCATCAAGTGTGGGTATAGTTAGTTGATGATAGGTCATGGAGGATTTGACTGGAGGTTGTGAATTATTCTGTTCCCATTTGGGATTTAGTATATTATTATATGATATATTATTAATTCGAAAATAATATTTCTTTAAGTAATAAATTTATGAATGTATAGTTCAGTACTTACTATATTATACTATTAATTGTTTATATATATATATATATATATATATATATATATAGATAGAAATGTATATATGAGTCGATCATATAGTCTGTATATCCCTAATGTTGTGTGATGAAGTTAACTTGACCGTATGGGGAAATTCAAAAAATCGTTGATTTGTTCCGTGAAGTTAACTCGACCAGTGGAAAAAGTTTCCATGGGTAGCTGTGATTGGATAAAGCCTGTAACAGGAAGAATATTTCTATGTACAGTGAATTAGTGGCTGCCATTAAAAGATAAGAAAACCTGAAAAGTACAAAATACCCGTTGGAAATTTGACATGGCAGAAATTCCTGAATTTTTCTTGTAACTGGTGATTCATCCAGATCATCAAACTGAAAAACCCCTGCCCTTTACGAAAACTAGCCCATCTCACGCGAAAACCCTTTTTTGACGCACGCTCGCACCGTCCGCATGAATTCTCAACTACCGTCACCGTACCCGCCCGACTCTTCCTTAACGTAAAATGATAGATTAGGTCTCACTCGGATAGTGAGACCCAGGGGAGTAAGGCGTACAGCAAGAAGAACGGGCGCTCGGAAGTGGAAAGACGCTGTGTTGGCCGTGCAATTCGTGCTCATAGTCGCAGAGAGCAAAAATCCATCAGGAAATAACAAGCAACTGGACAGCAATACCTGAGGAGTTGGGGAATTTGACAAGCGATGAGGAATTCTCAAATTCCGTCTTAGATTAGATGGCTCTTCGTTTTGTGAGTACCGTTGTTTCCAACATTACTAGGGAGATGTTCACCAAGAGCTTAACAGATTAAAAGACGTCGTATGTTGTTCTCTTTCTTGATCCAATAGTGCAAAGATGTGTACAGTGGTTGAATGAACGTATTGTATTGAGGGAACTCAATGACCCCATTGTTACAAAATCAGAATTCTATAGATTTTTCTCAGTTTTCTTGAGTTTCCACACCACCGGCTACTCTCTCGGAAAATGTTTATTTGACTTAACGAAACATGGTATAGGGAATCTTCCATCGGTGAGTCGCTTACGTTTCATCTTTTCAAAAATAATGGTATACTCCCCTACAATGAGATTCCAAGATGCTAGTGGTACATGGATGTCTCAACGCGACGATTCGCAAAATTTGTTTTAATTTGAAGTACTTTCTTTCAGGGACGTGAAGC
>JAULBU010061859.1:0-11473 GCA_032358235.1 Odonthalia washingtoniensis | reverse complement strand
CAATATATAGACATTTAGAAGAACATCCAGAACATCGTGTCTATCCTATTTTTAAATTTTTTGAAAACTGGTGTCAGGATGAGAATAGACACGGGGATTTTTTTGCTGCTTTATTAAAGTCACAACCACATTTTTTAAATAATATACAATCTAGGTTATGGTGTCGTTTTTTTTTAGTAAGTGTTTTTGCAACAATGTATCTAAATGATTTTCAACGATCAGATTTTTATCGTTCAATAGGACTAGACGCAAGACAATATGACATGCAAGTTATACGTAAAACAAATGAAAGTGCCTCTCGTATTTTTCCAGTTGCACTAAATATAGATAAACCAGAATTTTTTCAATATCTAGATTTATGCGCTTCACAAAACAAACAACTAATTGAAATAGAAAAGAGTAAAAATCATATAATAAGTAAATCCATCAAAAAGATAATTATCTATAATAAATTAGCCTTAAATATAATAAGATTATTCTTAATAACACCAATAGATTCATCATATATAAATAAAACTATTAAATAAACAAAAAAAATAATAGATACGTGTAAAGCTTTATTTCTTTTCAAAAAAAGAATTATATAAAAAGATAATATGTAAGTATAATATAGAAACTATTTATAAAATAATTTTAATGAACACTACAATAAATTTCAAAATGCCATCACCAACTTTCGGAGGTAGTACAGGAGGTTGGCTTAGATCTGCTGAAATAGAAGAAAAGTATGCAATTACATGGAATAGTAATAAAAAAAATATTTTTGAAATGCCTACTGGTGGATCTGCAATAATGGCTGAAGGAGATAATTTATTATACCTAGCTAAAAAAGAGCAATGCCTTGCTTTAGGAACTCAACTAAAGAATAAATTTAAAACTACTAATTTCAAAATTTATCGAATTTTTCCTAATGGAGAAGTACAATATTTACATCCAAAAGATGGCGTATTTCCAGAAAAGTCAAATGAAGGAAGAATTGCAGTAGGGAATATTCATCACAATATAGGTAAAAATAAAAATCCTATAGATAAGAAATTTACAGGTAGAGCAACTTACGAATAAAAAGTATAAGACTATTAACTAAAAAATTGTAGTTATAGTCTTTTTTTGATAAGATAAATTTGTGATAAAATATGGAGAGGTGGTAGAGTTGGTTGATTGCGTCTGATTTGAAATCAGATGAACCGCAAGGTTCCGTGGGTTCGAATCCCACCCTCTCCGTGATTGTAAAATATATTACACCATGTTATTAATTTGCCTTTACCGCTTGTTCAATAAACTTAACAGCTTGATTAAGAGTCGCAATTTTTTCAGCATCCTCATCAGGTATTTCTATATCAAACTCTTCCTCAATAGCCATTACAAGCTCGACAGTATCTAGAGAATCAGCTCCTAAATCATTGGCGAAATTAGCCTCTAAAGTTACTAGCTGCTTGTCAACACCAAGTTGTTGAGCAACTATATTTCTTACTGTTTCAAAAATTTTTGAATCGCTTTCTTTTGATGACATACATATTCCTTACATTAAGATAATGATATTGTAATTAAAGACCTGTATCTATAGTGATAAAAAATTCGGCATAAATTTTAATAGAAACTTAGAACTAGATAGGATAAATAATTAATCTTTGACAACCATCATTTCCAAAATCAGAGTATTTTAAATTGTACATTCTAATCAATTTACATTGTAACTTTCTTAAACTATAACTTTGAGATAAAAGTTCAACAGATTCTTTTTTCATCAGAATAATTTTTTCTATTGCATATTTAGTTTCAAATAAAGCATCTAGTTCAACATCTTTTTTAAATATACATAATTTTTGCCAACTTAGATAAGATACTTTATGCAAATTAATCATTTGCTTTAAAGCTCTTATTATATTATTAATATTATTGTTGTGAACTGTATATATAACTATTTGCTTAGATTTAGCAACTTGACGAATTTTACTATTATTTTTAACGTAAATCTTTGGCGCTAGAATATAATTAGCTCTCGAAATATCACGAGTTAGTATAACAGATAGGTTTAAAGAATTAATTGTTGATTCAATTTGTTGCAAGTTAATACCATAAACGTATAAACTAATTGAATTAGAATTTAAATTTTGCTTAATTTGACTATAATTATCAACAAAAGGCTTAGCAATAAAATCAGTACTAACCTTATTCTTATTAGACAAATAGACTGAGGCATTATCTTCGTAATTAAATAAAGTCAAATCAGCAGAAGTATTTGTGTTACTAGATTTGTGAGATAAATAATTATTATTACTATATGTCATAAATGCTGTTGAATTAGAATTTTCACATTCAATTAAAATTGATCCATCATAATCAAATTTACGTCGCTGAAGAGGTAATAAGGATCCTTGCAACATTTGATCTACAATTGCATCTACTTTTTCATGTATTATCCAGCTATTACGATAATGAATTTCTATTGCAACCTGAAAAGCTGGAACAGATTTTCTTTCTAGAATACTTTTTTGAGAACCACGTCTTTTTGCTTCATCATCACCTAAAGTTACGTATTGTATTCCACCAATAAGATCTGACAGAATAGGATTTTTAATAACACTTTCTAAATAGTTACCATGAGCAGTACCTACCAGTTGGACTCCTCTTTCGGCAATAGTACGAGCGGCTAAAGCCTCTAACTCAGTACCAATTTCATCTATAATAATTACCTCCGGCATATGATTTTCTACAGCCTCAATCATAACTTGATGCTGTAACTCAGGTCTAGTTACTTGCATTCTTCTAGCTCTACCAATAGCAGGATGTGGAATATCACCATCGCCTGCTATTTCATTGGATGTATCGATAATAACTACTCTTTTTTGCATCTCATCAGCCAAAACTCTAGTTATTTCTCTTATAGCCGTTGTTTTACCAACTCCAGGTTTACCAAGTAGAAGTATAGATTTACCATTATATAATAAATCTCTTATTATACTAACTGTTCCAAAAATAGCTCTACCAACTCGACAGGTTAATCCAATAATATTACCTTTTCTATTTTTTATGGAACTAATTCTATGTAATGTACATTCAATTCCAGATCTATTATCACCACTAAAATGAGGTATTTTTTTTATGCAAGAATCTAAATGATGCCAAGAAATATTAATTATTGATAGATATTCTGGACCATCAGGAAAACGAGCCTCAGGTCTTCTACCTAAATCCATAACTACTTCTATCAAGAATTTTTTACGAGGATGTCTTTTTAAAGGACTTTTAACAAAATCAGGTAAAATCTCTAAAAGTTTATCCAAATCATCAGCTATCAGCATTATTTAAACTCAATTAATAATTTAATATAATGTAAAACTATATATAGTACGTAAATTTTACTAAAATTATATAGTAAAAAAACATTAATTAAAATATAATACTATAGTATAAAGTTCCTTGAACTTAAATACAAACAAATTTAAAAGAATAAAAAAATTTAGAATAAATATTAAATAAAATATTGATGAATCATTACTGGATAAGCTTAAAGATCATTCCTAAGCAAATAAGCCAAAAGGTCATTAAACATATTTATGACAATTTTCAACTTGTTGGATATAAAAAAATTTCGCATAGATACAAAGTACCTATAATACAATTTCCAAATAAAAAAAGAATATGGGTTTTAAGCTATGAAATTAAATCTAAGTTAAAATAAATATTCGGTAGAATAAATAAAAATATAGCATATAATTATTAAATAAATCTATCATGGCAAACTTACATAATATCACATATCTTATAAATTCTATTGATAAAAATGATATTGATACAATCAAAATAGAAGATAAAAATACAAAAATATTAATTCATAAAGTAAAAACAATACAAAAAAGCTACAAGAAAGATCAGAATCTTAAAAATAATATAAATAACAGTAATCATAGATATACAAATAAACATAAAACTATCAAGATTATTAATCAAGATATTAAAGTAGAAAAAGATCAAGGAGAACAATCTACTGCATATTCAACAATTATTTCACCTATGGTAGGTACTTTTTACAAATCAGCTGCTCCAAGTGAGCCACCTTTTGTAGAAGTAAATGATCCTGTGAAACCAAAACAGACGGTTTGTATAATTGAAGCAATGAAATTAATGAATGAGATAGAAGCAGAAGTCAATGGAGAAATAGTTGAAATTTTAGTTAAAGATGGAGATATCATTGATTGCGGACAAGCATTGATGAAAGTTAAAGTAATATAATCAATAACATTTTAACTATTGTTAACAGATTTCATTAACTTCCATAACTATAACTATAATATTGTTATATAATAGTAAAAACTTGCAACTCATTCTATATGGGAACATATAATGACAGTATATCTGAAAAGAATTTACTATATTATAATGTAAATTATTATGTGAGTGTTTTATTACTTGTCTCATTTGATAAATAAAATATAGAGAGGAGAATCTCGATGGCAACTAGCTCAAAAGAGCAAGAGACAAAGAAAGTAAAAGTAACTGTAGACAAAGACCCGATTGCAACATCTTTTGAGAAATGGGCAAAACCTGGACATTTTTCAAAAGCCCTAGCTAAAGGACCAAATACAACTACATGGATATGGAATCTACACGCAGATGCTCACGACTTTGATAGTCATACAAATTCTTTAGAAGATATATCAAGAAAAATTTTTAGTGCGCACTTCGGTCAACTAGCAATAATCTTTCTATGGTTAAGTGGGATGTATTTTCATGGAGCTAAATTTTCAAATTATATAGCTTGGTTAAATAATCCGACAATAATAAAACCAAGTGCTCAAATAGTATGGCCAATTGTTGGACAAGAAATATTAAATGCTGATGTTGGTGGTGGATTTCAAGGAGTACAAATCACTTCTGGTTTTTTCCAACTGTGGAGATCTTCAGGAATCACAACAGAATTTGAATTATATGTAACTGCAATTGGCGGGTTATTTATGGCTCTACTAATGGTATTTGCTGGTTGGTTTCACTATCACAAATCAGCACCACAACTAGAATGGTTCCAAAACGTAGAATCTATGATGAATCACCATTTAGCAGGTCTCCTAGGATTAGGATGTCTTGGATGGGCAGGTCACCAAATTCATATATCTCTTCCTATAAATAAATTATTAGATTCTGGGGTCTCTCCACAAGAAATACCCTTACCTCATGAATTTTTAATTAATAGAGATTTAATGAGTGAGCTCTATCCAAGTTTTAGTAAAGGTATAATGCCATTTTTCACGTTGAACTGGAATGAATATTCAGATTTTCTAACTTTTAAAGGTGGATTAAACCCAATAAATGGCGGACTTTGGCTAAGTGATATTGCTCATCATCATTTAGCTTTATCAGTACTCTTCTTAGTTTCAGGACATATGTATAGAACTAATTGGGGTATTGGACATAGCATGAAAGAGATCCTAGAAGCTCATAAAGGCCCATTCACAGGAGAAGGACATAAAGGGCTATATGAAATTTTAACAACATCTTGGCACGCTCAATTATCTATTAATTTAGCTATGATAGGATCTCTAAGCATTATAGTTGCACATCATATGTATGCAATGCCTCCGTATCCTTACATAGCGACAGACTACGCAACACAATTATCATTATTTACTCATCATATGTGGATAGGTGGATTCTGTGTAGTAGGAGCTGGAGCACACGCATCTATTTTTATGGTAAGAGATTACAATCCAGCACAAAATTACGATAATGTATTAGATAGAATCATTAGGCATAGAGACGCAATTATTTCACATTTAAACTGGTTATGTATATTCCTTGGATTCCATTCTTTTGGATTATATGTGCATAATGATACAATGAGAGCATTAGGAAGATCACAGGATATGTTTTCAGATACAGCAATACAGTTGCAACCAATTTTTGCGCAATGGATACAAAGTATTCACACTTTAGCACCAAGCAATACCAGCCCAAATTCTTTAGCAACTGTAAGTTATGCTTTTGGTGGAGATACAGTATCAATAGCTAATAAAATAGCAATGACACCAATTAAACTAGGAACAGCTGATTTTATGGTACACCATATACATGCATTTACTATACATGTAACTGTACTAATTTTAGTTAAAGGATTCTTGTTTGCGAGAAATTCAAGACTAATACCTGATAAATCAAACCTAGGTTTTCGTTTTCCATGTGATGGTCCAGGTAGAGGAGGAACATGCCAAGTATCTGCTTGGGACCATGTATTCCTAGGATTATTCTGGATGTATAATTCATTATCTATAGTATTATTTCATTTTAGCTGGAAAATGCAATCAGATGTATGGGGAAGTATAACAAAATCAGGCAATATCTCTCATATTACAGGCGGCAACTTTGCACAAGGAGCAATAACAATAAATGGATGGTTAAGAGATTTTTTATGGGCTCAAGCATCACAAGTTATCCAATCTTACGGATCAGCTCTATCAGCATACGGGTTAATTTTTCTAGGTGCTCACTTTATCTGGGCATTCAGCTTAATGTTTTTATTTAGTGGACGTGGATACTGGCAAGAATTAATAGAATCAATTGTATGGGCACATAATAAAGTTAAAGTAGCACCATCTATTCAACCACGAGCTTTAAGTATTACACAAGGAAGAGCCGTTGGACTAGCTCACTACTTATTAGGTGGAATAGGAACAACTTGGGCATTTTTCTTAGCAAGAATAATATCAGTAGGATAAGGATAAATAAAAATGGCAACAAAATTTCCAAAATTCAGCCAAGCATTAGCACAAGATCCTACAACAAGAAGGATTTGGTACGGTATTGCAACAGCGCACGATTTTGAAAGTCATGATGGCATGACAGAAGAAAACTTATATCAAAAGATCTTTGCTTCTCACTTTGGACACATAGCAATAATTTTTCTATGGACTTCCGGCAACCTATTTCATGTTGCATGGCAGGGCAATTTTGAACAATGGATAATAGAACCACTTAAAACAAAGCCTATTGCTCATGCAATTTGGGATCCTCACTTTGGACAACCAGCAATTAAAGCATTTAGTAGAGAAGAATCATCTTATCCAGTTAATATAGCCTTCTCTGGACTATATCACTGGTGGTATACTATTGGAATGAGAACAAATAGTGATCTTTATAACGGCGCTATTTTCCTTTTAGTACTATCAACTATTATGTTATTTGCAGGATGGTTACATTTACAACCAAAATTTAAACCTGGACTATCATGGTTTAAAAACAATGAGTCAAGATTAAATCATCATCTATCTGGTCTATTTGGAATAAGCTCACTCGCTTGGACAGGACATCTAGTACATATAGCTATTCCAGAATCACGCGGTCAACATGTTAGATGGAATAACTTTACAGAATGCTTACCACATCCATCAGGATTAACACCTTTTTTTACAGGAAAGTGGTTTGAATATGCAACTAATCCAGATAGTTTACAACATATATTTGGTACAAATGAAGGATCTGGAACTGCTATCTTAACTTTTTTAGGTGGCTTTCATCCACAAAGTCAATCATTATGGCTAACAGATATGGCTCACCATCACTTGGCAATAGGGATTATATTTATTATTGCAGGACATATGTATAAAACTAATTGGGGTATTGGACATAATTTAAAAGATATACTAGAGGCACATAATCCTCCAAGTGGAAGATTAGGAAATGGACATGCAGGCTTATATGAAACTCTAACTAACTCTTTACATATGCAACTAGGATTGGCATTAGGAGCATTAGGAACAATTACTTCACTAGTAGCACAACATATGTATGCACTACCACCATACGCATTCATGAGTAAAAGCTTTACAACAGAAGCAGCTTTATATACACATCATCAATATATAGCAGGATTTTTAATGGTTGGTGGATTTGCACATGGAGCTATCTTTTTTGTTAGAGATTATGATCCAGAACAAAATAAAAATAATGTACTAAGCCGAATGCTTGAACATAAAGAAGCAATTATATCGCATTTAAGCTGGGTATGCTTATTTCTTGGTTTTCATACACTAGGACTATACATACATAATGATACAATGTTAGCATTTGGTACACCCGAAAAACAAATATTAATAGAACCAGTATTTGCACAATGGATTCAAGCAAGTTCAGGTAAAACATTATATGGATTTGATGTACTATTATCATCGTCCTCAAGTATCGCTAGTAAAGTAGGAACAAGTATATGGCTACCTGGTTGGCTAGAAGCAATTAATAGTAATAAAAATTCTCTTTTCTTAGCTATTGGTCCTGGTGACTTTTTAGTACATCACGCTATTGCTTTAGGATTACATACTACGACATTGATATTGGCAAAAGGAGCACTAGACGCACGGGGATCAAAATTAATGCCTGATAAAAAAGACTTTGGATATAGTTTTCCTTGTGATGGTCCAGGTAGAGGTGGCACCTGTGATATATCTGCTTGGGATGCTTTCTATTTATCTATCTTCTGGATGTTGAATACTATTGGATGGGTAACTTTTTACTGGCACTGGAAGCATATTACTATTTGGCAAGGTAATACAAGTCAGTTTAATGAATCCTCAACTTACCTAATGGGTTGGCTAAGAGATTATTTATGGCTTAATTCATCACCTTTAATTAATGGGTATAACCCATATGGCATGAACAATTTATCTGTTTGGTCATGGATGTTTTTATTTGGCCATTTAATATGGGCAACTGGTTTCATGTTCCTAATATCTTGGCGTGGTTATTGGCAAGAATTAATAGAAACACTTGCATGGGCACATGAAAGAACACCTTTAGCAAATTTAATTAAATGGAAAGATAAACCAGTAGCTTTATCTATAGTACAAGCCAGGCTAGTCGGTTTAGCACATTTTTCAGTTGGTTACATTTTAACTTATGCTGCTTTTGTAATTGCATCGACAAGCGCAAAAGTTGGATAAAGATAAACTATTCTAACTAAAATTAAAATAAGAAAAAGATTATTTATAGTCTTTTTCTTGTTTTAAAAATATTGAAATTATCATGCAAATAAGATAACATTAATGCATGTTTTAATTTTATATACAAGAGAGACTAATGGCTAAAAAAAATATGATAGAGAGAGAAATTAAAAGGAAGAATTTAATAAATAAATATGACAACAAACGAAAGAACCTTAAAATTTCTATAAAATCAAGTAAAAATTTTGAACAGAATATTGAGTTACAAGAAGAACTACAAAAGATACCTAGAAATAGCTTAAAGTGTAGGAGTAGAAATAGATGTTGGATGACAGGAAGGAGTAGAGGTTTTTACAGAGATTTTGGATTATCAAGACATGTACTACGAGAAATGGCTCATAAATGTCTATTGCCAGGAATCAAAAAATCTAGCTGGTAAATAGAAAAATAAAAAAATTAATTCTCTAAGCGAAAAAATACTTAAAGAATTAATTCAATACAACAAAAATAAGATTAATAATAGCTATAAACCCAGTTCATTACCTCTACGATACTGTAAATAAGCTGCTAATAATAAACCTAATAATGTAACAGGAATTAAACCCAATACTATGCCTGATAAAAGAGGTTCGACCATATAAAATATGTTAATAATTTAATAATAGAGCAATACAAATAATAATACTAACTATCGTATGAACTAATACTAGTAAGTAAAGGTATTATCTGAAACCAATAGCTGCTTGCCAAACAAACGCTAGTAGCAAAAAAAATATAGGAATAATAGGTAATATATCTACCAAAGGTCGAAATAGTAAATATGCTTCCGGCAATTTAGTAAAAAACATTATTGTAAACATGATACCTCTCAAAAATTCAATAATAGATAAGATATATTCTACTTTATACATAAGGTTACAATAAATATCAATATTTATCCTAATTATTATAAAAACATGCAATATATGTACACAATTTTATTAGTAAATAAAATAAGTTAACTTTATATATTAACCGATACGTAAAATATTCTATTATTAATAAAGAATATTATATACTAAAGAGTATAATATATATTCAAATAGCATATTATTATAGGAAATAAAATTATGGTACTTGTTGTACAATTACTAGTATTATTACTGGTTATATTATCAATTATTTTAGTAATAGGAATAC
Source organism: Odonthalia washingtoniensis (assembly GCA_032358235.1). Classification (NCBI taxonomy): domain Eukaryota; phylum Rhodophyta; class Florideophyceae; order Ceramiales; family Rhodomelaceae; genus Odonthalia; species Odonthalia washingtoniensis. The sequence goes on along the minus strand of JAULBU010061859.1, from coordinate 1,367 downwards.
CAGTAACATTAGCATCTCCAGGACAATGGGAAAAATCAAAAAATTTAGTATATACTAGCATAGGTTTATGGGTTGGCCTAGTAATAGTGACAGGAATAATTAATTCATTCATTGTTTAAAAGTAAAATATTTAAATTAGGTAGAATAGATTTTATCTATTCTACAACTTCTAAGGTTAAAATATATATAAATAATATACTTTTTGTTATCTATTTGTTATAGTTGTTTCATACATTGCGGGTATAGCTCAGTGGTAGAGCGCAACCTTGCCAAGGTTGATGTCGCGCGTTCGAATCGCGTTACCCGCTACTAAAAAACATATTATTCTATATTGCTTCTTTAGAATTTGTATCTATTATTGTATCATCATTTTTTTCTGATTTACTTGAATCATAACTTTTTTTACCAATATCCATCATTAACTGCTGTAGATCACCTTGTAAAATTTTTATTTGGTCATACTCATCTTGTTTAATAACTTCTCTCAAACTGTTAATTTTATCTTCTATTAATTGCTTAGTATCTAAATCTATTTTATCTCCTAATTCATTAATTTGATTCTGAGATTGATAACATAATGAATCTGCATTATTTTTAATATCTATTTGATCACGCTTTTGTTTATCTAGATTAGCATTTTCTTCAGCCTCTTTAACTAATTGTTCTACTTCATTTTTTGGCAATGTAGAAGCACCAGTAATTGTAATAGATTGTTCTTTTCCTGTACCTTTATCCTTTGCAGTAACAGAAAGTATACCATTAGCATCAATATCAAATGTTACTTCTATCTGAGGAACGCCTCTAGAAGCTGGCATGATGCCATCTAATCGAAAAGTGCCTAAACTTTTATTATCTTTAGTAAATTCTCTCTCTCCTTGTAGAACATGAATTTCAACATTAGGCTGATTATCAACAGCAGTAGAAAATACTTCAGATTTTTTAGTAGGAACAGTTGTATTGCGAGCAATTATTTTAGTCATTACACCTCCTAAAGTTTCAACACCAAGAGATAAAGGAGTAACGTCTAATAATAGAATATCTTTCACTTCACCTGCTAAAACTCCTGCTTGTACTGCTGCTCCAATTGCAACAACCTCATCAGGATTAACACTTTGATTTGGATCTTTACCAATATATTCTTTAACTAACTTTTGAATAGCAGGTATTCTAGTAGAACCACCAACTAGAACAATTTCATCAATATCAACAGAATTTAACTGAGCATCTTTTAAAGCATTACTAACTGGTATTTCACAGCGAGCGATAAGTTCTGAGCAAAGGTCTTCAAACTTTGCACGAGTTATTTGTTTTTCTAAATGCTTAGGACCTGTATCTGTAGAAGTTATAAAAGGTAAATTAATATCTGT
>JAULBU010061848.1:0-11474 GCA_032358235.1 Odonthalia washingtoniensis | reverse complement strand
GTCCGTCAATGTCTTTGAAATTCACTAAATCCAATAAGGTCTCATGTAATACTTGTTTGTACACCTTGGCATAATTCTTGGGGTATTTTCAGCGTAATAACGAAGTATGTTGGCAGCTACAAGTGATGGGTTAGGAGGTTCTGTGCAATCTGGCTTGAGATGATTGAGGCTGTTGCAGTTCCAACATTTCTTGGCAGGGAAAGATGGATCACTAAAGTTTTTACTGTAATTGGCCTCTGTTTGTTGACACTTATTGGGAAGTCCATACATAAGTTTACCGGAGGCAAATAAAGTGGAAATAGGCGTAGAAGGGTCTAGATTGTTAGGAAATACTGGTGTCGACCTTGATATTTTTCTGTCATTAATAGTAGCAAGATTTTCTTCTTCTTGACCTTGTGTAGGCCCAATCATTTTTGCAATCAATATCGAGTAACTGATTCGAGAATCTGCGGTAGTGTAAAGAACTTCACGAGCCAATGACTGGCAGGAAACTGCGCGAAGGATGTAATCTACCTTTGTAAAATCATTACGATAAGGTTCAGGTGCGCGATGCGCATTATTGATGATGAATGAGTGAAGTTTATTTATTGCTTCATTGAGTGTAGTATCTTCAGTCATGAAACGCGTGAAACGGGTATTCTGCAAAGTGCGATAATACATGAACTGTTCCGGCGGGGGATTAAATTCATCTTGACGCAAGGTAGTCGCTTCCTTAAGTGATTTAAATTGTTCCAAATTTTCGTGGATGAACACTAGCGCGTCTTCTTTAAGAAGAAGTTGGAGGTATTGGATTGCAAAGTTGTCCGATGTGTTGAAGTCTCTTAGAGCATAACGACCTTGATGACTTTATCACACAATATCTTTATATTGTATGATAAAGTCGTCAAGGCTTTCGGTGCCAGTGAATATCTTTGTGGAACCAGAATACCGTTGAAAAAGCATCTTGATGCCATTGTCTTGCTTCGTATTCTTGTCTACTGTATCTGACGATGTTGAAGAATGTTGACTATTGTAAGAATTATCAATTAGGCGTAAAGAAAGAGCCTGGTATGAACCGTAACAAAATTTAGGCAACCATTAACAAAACAACTTTTGGCATATCCCAAGGGAATGGGACATTTTTTGTTCTAAAAGATGATCGAACGATATATGAAAGCTTTAGAAGTGATATATGCATTAAACAACATGTAAGCATTTATATCTTCGGATAGAATATTTAGTAATGCTAATCCAGATAAGTTCGAGTCCGAGTAGTTGGATAGTGCATCGATAAGATCCTTTTGGGATTTGTTCGATATGTTCCTGATTTTATGAAAAACGTTAACATTAGGGCGAAGGGAGGGAGATGATTGTTCACCAGATATGGAGCCAATCGGAGAGGAGGACATATTTTACTAAATTTTCTTATTAAAGGTATTGAATTTCTTGTGATGAGATGCGCCAGATAAATGCGTTTGAAAATGATGAGGAGAGAAGGATTTATTGCAAAACGGGCAATACGGCTTGAAATCAGGATGAGTAGAATGATAGCGAGCAATAGAATTAAAATTTTTTGGGCAAGAAAAATGTCTATTGAACACGTGTCGTAATTTCGTTCCGACACTGCAGACGTTCCAGTAATACGGTAACTCGTCCTTTTTGTCGATTTTAAATAATTGTGGAACGCCGGGGACAGGAAAAAATCTCGTTCTAATAGGTTTGGATATTTTTGAAATAGCTGATAAATTTCTATGTTCTGTTCGTTTTGATCGTGTTTTGTTTCCACGTGTTCCACGAGGGCTCCTTTGGAGAGGTGGTGAAGACAGTGTATAGTGCCGAACGACGTGGTGTGGGTCCTGGCGGATTATCGGGTACAGGCAATATCCTGTATCTGAAAGTACAGCACGAGTATTTTCGAATAGTGTCTCGATTTTTTTTGATTAAAACAAGGATAATAGATTGTACGGTTCAGAAGATCATCTCTAAATGACACTGCAATGAAATAAATTCAAATGCAAAATAAAATTGTCAGAATTGTGCACAATGCAACGAAGTAGAGGCAATTTTAAATATATAGCAAAATGGATCCATGGAAATTATATTCTTCAAGTGATTTTTTCCGACGAAACACCGTTTCAGAAATCCCACGTGTAATATTTTGCCAGACTTTCGTCAACACCTCTGTTTAAGTAGTTGGGAAATAGTTACAGGAGAGATTCTTTACTTCAAGTTACCTGTCCTACTCACACACTTTTCAGAATACCAAAACTTACTTGTGCAAAGTTGAGATATTATAAAACTGATGAGTTGAAATTAGTTGAAAATTATACCGCTTGGTATATTTATTTTATCTTAATATTATTGAACAATTTTGTGAATACCAAAATATGAAAAAATATCCAAATATATAAATATATATAGATATATATTATTTTTATATTTATTATATTTATTATATTATTATATTTATTAAATTTATATTATTATTATTATTATTATTATTATTATTATTATTATTATTATTATTAATATTATTATTAATATTAATATTAATATTATTATTATTATTATTATTATTATTATTATTATTACTATTATTATTATTATTATTATTATATTATTACTATAATTATAATAATAATAATAATAATTATTATTATTATTATTATTATTATTATTACTATTATTAGTATTATTATATTATTATTATAATTATTATTATTATTATTATTATTATTATTATTATTATTATTATTTTGCTTCTTTCATTTAAATTTTTATTTAAACTAAAATCTTAAAAAATTGTATCTAATAAAAATTGATAATACAAATTGATATATATATATATTTGACGATTTATTTTCTTGATAATTTTTTAGATGATAATGATGATGATGATGATATTTTATTATGATGAGTTTTAATATTAACTCGCAATTTGAGTTGATTTGCAAATGCCGTTCAAGTTGCTCTGTGACTTAGAGACGAACGTACATGTGGGTATACGAAACGTGTCATATGCGGCTGTATTCGACAAATAATTTGTTATGTGCATGTACAGTAGGAATAAATGATCAATTTATTCAGGTTCTGTTTCTGAAAACCCCGCAGAGAAATATGCACTCTTCTAGGAAATGCTTGGATGAATCATATAAGTATAATTCCAACAATTTTAAGTATCATCCTTTGTTACCATGACGATTTAACGAAACGCTTCAACATTAAAATTATTTGATTTTCCAGGTAATGACTGTAAAATGCCGACTGAACCATTTGGCTCCTGATTAAATGGAGGATAAATTCATATAATACGATTTGGGGAAAAAACGGAATTAGGTCGACTCGACCTAATTCCGTTTTTACGCTGTGTCGGACACATTGTGCCATATTGTCAAAAACAATCTTAAGATCTCAATCAGAAAAGTCTGAAAATCAAGGAAGAGAAGTGCTGATTCATACTTTGAAAAGGTTCGTTTATTGTCAATTTTATTGTTGGCAAGAACCATTTCAAATCCATGACTAAAACAATCTATAACGTGCAAAATGATAGTATCAGTTTATGACTTGTGAATAAACGATTTCCTCGCAATCTTTCATCAGTAAATCTGAGGAAAGACAAGAAAGAAGATGTGGAATGAAATAAGATCAAATAATAAGGTGAGAACAGGGTAGCCTAAAGTAAATTTAGATAGTATTTATTCAAAGCTAGCTATAAGTGTCACAGAGAACAGAATCGTTCATATAGAAAGACCAATGAACGATCTGGAAATAAATAGTTACGTATAATGTAGCTGTTGGCAATTATTTTCAAAAATTGTCAGCATAAATTCTGGAGAGATTCTGGATTCAATTATGAATTTTTTATGATTACGGTTACACGTTTTCTAGTCTTGTTTGACAGATTTTTCAAGATGAAAATAGAGCGTTTTGGATGGTCGGTGGTAAAATTTGGAGCGGTGCTATTTGCGACACCAGCATAAGCCACGTGGCAAAAATAGCAACCATCAAGAAATCCGGTACCCCACATTCCGAATTTGCCGACTATACAACTACTCGCATGTGGCTAAATAATGGCTCTGTTTTGCATAATTATTTTGCATGTTCGACTTGACAGGGGAAAGTAGGGTTTCTTTTCCCTGCTTTGTCAACCTGACTTATATGTTTTAGTTTCAGCATCCAGTTCTCAATAGTGACACTTTAATCCCACAAAATGACTCAACCTAGACAAGTGTTCGCCATTGCCGTTGCAAATGCTTTCAACCTAATCGATCCCCAGAACTACTGCACAGAGCACAACAAAATGGACAACCTAAGCTACAATCGCAACACGGGTAGCAATATCCACACCATATCTTACAACGGTGGTTACGGACGAGCTGGATTCTCCATCCACAACAAATAAACAGTACCGTTTTGAATACAATGCATATTTGAGATTGCAGAGTTTCGTTTCGGGTACGGGCATACATCTTGCAAGATGAGGGAAAATTGACAGCATGTTCGACATCGTTACTAGAACCTTTTTCGAAAAGATGGGTAGAGGTTGTTTAAATGCCACAACACGTCCACTAAAAAAGATACGGTTGGATCGTTTTCCTAGACTCATGAAAAAGCGATGTGATACTGTATCTAAAAATGTGGGTTTGTCTGGTATTACAGAAATCAGTACGCGGGTTGATGAGACGTTGAAAGATTTAATTTTTCAAAGCGACGAGTTGAAGGAAGAGATTAAATGGGAGACAAACAATTTTTGAGAACGAAAGGAGGTTCTATGTGAAAGCGCAAATTCCATTTCGGACATGGCTGTGAGACATAAGAGAAGCCTGGACGGAAATTACTGGATTTAGATTCCCACCTGGTTCAGCAGTAAGTGGAATTGAACGTTCTCCTTTTTCTAATCTAAAAAATAGAATACATTCATGTCAGGACACTTCTAATGATGACATGAAGAAATCATTGAAGGATAATATGATCGTAACAATATGATCGTAACAATACAGTGCGTTCCGGTGAAGGAAAAGTTTAGGGAGGAACAACTTAGATTGGAAACGAAGAGAGTTGCAACAGAGAAATAATTTAACACAAATCAAATATGATTGTGGAGGAACGGCTGTCAGCAGAGAACAAACGCTTCCTAAAACGTTTTGAAACGAAGGAACGTCTTCTAGAAATAGAGAACGGTCAGATTAATCTTGCCGGACCTGATAGGAAGGCCGCCGCAGATGAAAGCGCTAAAGTTGAAGACGTATTGGCTTTATTGGCTGCTGAGTTGAAAAGGAGGAAACAATTTCAATAATTAAAATATGCATTGAGGCTGGGGCTGGAATAGTCAATTAGGATCCAACTTGGTAGCCATTTCCAATACACGTCTTGAAATTCAGCATCAAGAATGAAATGATGTACATAAGGGAGATATTGTCCTTCGTTCAAGGAACAAGCAAAAAGATTCTGTGTCCACATCATTTTTGTTTCTGGGACGGAATACATACATTGAAGGCCGTACCTTTTTGGTAGAGTAAAAATAAACTGGGACATGTGAATTTGGGGGGTCCCTGTTCGTTATATAGACGAAAATACAAATCTTGCATGGTTCCGGATGGTAACTGAATGAACATCTACGCAATTGAAAGATACCATATATGAGTAATTAACTCTGTGTATACAGATTGTGTAGTATTTTATTTGTGATGTTCCTTAGGGAGACTAGAAAATAATTGAAATAAATAGCCCGGGACGCCTTTCAAGTTTAAGAAGAGTTCACGGATGTTCAATTAAACATTTCTTCCAAGTACTGGACATTTCAGTGTATGTGACCTGTAAAAAAGTCTGCAAATGTTTTTGTACGGAATGAATGTGCCATGAAACAAATTCTTCATTAGTTGAAATATATATTTAACATAATCTAAACAAGTAACTACAGATTGTGTATGAAAGAGCGAATGCATACTTCATAAAATTCTACAATAAATGTAGTAAAGAATGAAAGTCACCTTGACTCGTTTCATTTATTGAATGTAAAATTGCAAGTTTAATACATGTTTTATTCTCTATGTTTTGATTGAATAGTGAATGGTGTGTCTAAAATTCAATGAATGAATGAAAAAGTGGGTGGGTACTGCATTTTATGGTGTATACATGGTTTATATATTGGAATAATATGATGCAATATGGGATAGATATGCAGTATATGAGCAATATCCCTTACACATACATGTATACCTATTAAGGCATGCATGATATAATTATTATAAAAAATGATATAATCAGTATGACATTAAAAATAAGATCAAAGGAAGATGTCTGTAACAACCTAAAAACATAATATGAACAACTTGAAAAAGACAAAAATTTGAGAGATTCAGAAAAGAACGGAAAATGGAAGGAAAAATATTTACAAAGAGAAGAATGGGTCGCAATAATCAATAGCAAAATCCCCTCAAAATTTCCATGTACTATTAATTCTATGGCCGTGAACAGACGTACCACGTTGATCTGCTGACATATAGAAACAACAGAAACAAGTAATAAAAAGTGAAGATAAGTTAGTAACATGTATATGAAAAGATCTTGAAATTGGAATATGAGTAGAAAATTTGAAACGGCAAGAATCTGTTTACAAATCGTGGTATGAAACGGAATTAAGTTATCTGTAAACTAAAAGTAGAAGAACCATAAAAAAAAATTTTAATTCTTATGTTGATGTGCTGACTTATGGAAAGTTCAAAAATATTTATTACAAAATGAAGACATGTTACTAAAATAAATATTAAAGAGGAAAGAATGGGAATATAACTTTAAAATTACAAACAGTACGAATCTGGTTTCAGGAAGTGAACTTAAAAGCAAATGACGTGTCTGTAAACGGAAAGCAGAAGATTCATGTAATGAAAAGAAACGTTAATACCTATGATAGTATATACATGAATACAATGCTATTTAGGTAGAGAGAAATAAGTGTGCGTACTGATTGCGTAATTTCCGCGATATGTTTTTTGCGATGAAAAAGGACAATATGCGACCGTCATTGATTATTGCTTTCTTATAGAAAGATTGTGTTGAATGAAAATTCGTGCGCTAATGGTTGCTCCATGATCGACTGTAGATGAAATATGTTGAAGAAGGGTAGCAGATGAGGAAGAAGAGATGCATTTACTGTTTAAGAAACATTTCCAACTTTTCGTTAAATTGGCCGAAGAAATCTGGATTACTGTAACATTGAAAAGAAAAAGGCACGAAACGGACATATCGCGGAAAGAATTGTAACCATTTAAATAGTAAACATTTCAATAAAATTTATAATAATATACAGATATCGAAAATTCAGATAGCACAGTACAAAACTTTCCATGGTATTACAATTCAATAAATTAATGGCAAAAATGTGTTTCATGACATTTTCATTCGAATTTATTGAAATAGAGTATATTTGTGACGTGTAACCAATCACTGCGGTGTGCGGTTTCCTGTAAAATTCTGGAAATAGGTCACATTTAATATTTCCGAAACTACTGGGAATAAAGATGGGAGTATGTTATGCTCAACATAGAAACATCATAACGTAGTATACTCAGTATAAACGAGCCAGGCTGGCTCTGAAATATTTAACGTATGTACGTAATATATTTCCAGAACGTTATTAAGCGATCTATAATTTTAATAAGTTTGTGTTTTTCTTAATATTGCAGTTCAAATTCACATTGGTCCTCCTCTCACCAAACTGTATTGCAAATTATAGTTTCACAGCGGAATCTCGTATCATAATGGATTAATTGAATGATGGTAAAATTGAACGGGGAAATCCAGTGGTAATAGTGGAGGTAGTGCTGCTTGTGTTCTCACATCAATCGAACTGGGACTGGAAATGGACAAGAGAAAAGCTAGTGTGTGAAACAAGTTCTTGGCTGTTTCTTGGAGCATCTCAGAATCTCGTGTCGGAAGGAAGAAGGTCGAAGAATTCATTTAAATCATATGTGAGGCCGACTTTGATGCAAGTTTATTGTCGAAACAAGTCGCATCCCTTGATGGATGTAAGAAGATTACAGCCGAAATTATGAGAAAATGTTGAAATAAGAAACTGAAGAGTTTGAAGAAATGTTTTGATAATACTTGTGTGGATATGTGTGTAGTGATGTTATATTATATGGTATTGTTCTTCCTATCATACGTGTTCGTTTTTGTTTATCGAACAAAATAAATAATTTAATCGTAAAAACAGTTGCATTCAATGAAATTGTGTTTTATGATGAAGTTCATGATTGGTATGTGAAACCGAACATATTCCTCCTATTAATAATATTTAATACTATAAAAACTGCCTACGAGGAAATTGTTGTATTAGAAAAACGATATCAACACTTGTGAAAAGGTATAAGTGAATGTAGAAACTAGTTCCGATCAGGGCGCACAGATGAACCATTGAGCTCACAGTATACCCATGTCGTGAACCAAAGCCACGGATAGAGTTACGTACATCATATTCATGATACATCCTCACCATGAGGTAAGTACAAAGAAGAGAATGTGATTTCAAAGGAGTCAGTTAGATCGGAATACATTATAACTGACACCATTGTGTGGTTGAGATATGATTTTGAGGAAAATGGTAGTACACAATTTCATTCAAATTTTACTCCATATGGTCAACGAAAATCTCCAAAAAATTAATTAATTAATTTTTTGCAGCAAGAAATGTATGAAATTTCGACTGCTTGCTGTACATAACTAATATCAAAGCGGATGAAGGTTTTTTGAAACATAAATCTGAAGCAGTATATTTAAAGCAACGCTATACCAAGAAGAAGAACGAACTGTCAATCTTTTGTCCGTGATTAATTAATCAGAAGACCGTTATGATGAATGGCAATGAAGTTATATGTAAAAGGTCAACTATGGGAACTGCGGAACCCCCATTAAAAGCGGTAAGAGTTCATAGTTGTCAAAATTATGTTAGGGATGAAGAATGTGCTCAGCCAAGTTCCATTGTGTCGTGGAAAAGCGTATAGCACGACGAGGACGAACCATGGTAAGACGCTTGGATGTAGTTTTAGCAGAAGCGGCGGTATAGCGAGAATGAGCGGGAATGGTACAAACGAGTCTTTATCAAACAGTTATCTACTGAATATTGACAATAGTGATGATATGGATTCGAGAACGGATAGTGATGTGATTGGATGCACTGCCTAAAATTGTGAAAACGGTAGAGAACAGAATACTTCCATCAATGATTCAGAAAATGACTATATGGAAGTAATTATGGAAGACTTGCGAAAGTTGCGTGGAGAGGTTCGGCAATTATCTGCGGAGAAGTCAAGACTGTCTATATTCCTGAATGAGTACAAGGTGGTGGAAAATGAGAAAACTCGTGAAGTGTTGAGTTGAGATGTATCAAATAAGTCTCTACAATCCTAAGTCATGAAACTTGATGCAAAAATATTAAAATGAAAGGAATGGTACAATGTCTACAGTTCCTGAACCAGGGACGTTTTAGAGAGATGTCTGATAACAACAAGAGTCTCGGAAAATATGTTTGCAGGATTATCAAGAAAATAGATCCGAAACAACTTGGATTTGGACTAGCATTCGACGAGAAGATGTAGCAGTGGGGTTGTAAGAAAACTTGTGAATTGGAACAGTACTGTGATAAAATTGTAACAAATTGGACGAATAGGGCTGAAATTTTATCGAAAATGAAATGAAAATGTTGAGCGATTCAATCATAGTATCAACACCATACGCCGTTCTTTGCAGCGGTAAAAACATATATGTTCCCTCCAGTTTTTTCCCTGGGCATTCATATTGTCAAAAATTGGTAATTTTATGAAAGCCGGGAATTCGGTGTTTTGTAGTTACGTGTAGTTGCGACAATTAATCATAAAAATAATGTGGGCTCCAATTTTGGTCATTGCTGTCACAACTTTATAATCCAATTCTATGAAGACAGTAATTACAGTAGTGCGTGTATGGCCGCCAGAAATACAAAATATTATAGAGGAATGCAGGAAAGACACCAGCAGTGCAATTACTGTACTTCATGAATGCCTACAATTAAGAGCTGAAAGAGACGCATTCACATTTACCTGAGAGATTATAAATGTATCGTGTCCATTACATGATTTAGTGGACACGTTCACATCAATGATGCGCATTAGGCTGTAATTAGAAACAATCATAAATGGAAGGGATTTTATAAGGATATGATTGTAAGTACCCATCGACTTGTCGACAACTCGGATATGTATGATACATATCCAACATTAACGTGAGAAATTACAAAGGTAAAGTATCAGTTACATGACTTAATGGACATGTTCAAATCAATTATGCACATAAGGCAATTGGAATCAATATTAAATGGAAGGGATTTTATATGGAACTTGAAGATAATTTGACCTGAAAAATGAAAATAAAAGAACTAGTTGTCTTTAGCGTGATGAAAATGATCAGGACCGTAATCAATGAAAAGTTGGTGTCCAATTCCAATAGGACATAATGCATGAATCTCCAAAGTTTTGTAACAAGTTCCAGCCGCATCAGTTCTCAGCTTTCTGTTTTGCATAAGAGCGAAATTTACAGTTATTGGATTATTCAATCTGTCGTTAGCCAAAGCTTTATCTCCAGGGAGATAATGGAAATCATTGATGTATCTTGAAAGGCACCAAGGGGCAGTGACAATCCATGCCATCTTTTTCGATCCATCACTTATCGTAAATTTATGTAAACAATTGGCACTTTACTTCAGAAATTGCGCCTTAGATACCGGAATTAAACCCTCGCCATATGTTTTTGATTGATTTACTCCTGCCGATATTTCTGTAAGCCAATGTTCCATAGTAATGACCAATGAGGAAACTTTCATCTATTGTCTTTTCTGAAAAAACGACCAGACTATCTTCATCATGTTTGATTGTGGATGGATTGAGGGAAAAACCTAGTGCCCCTGCTTCCATTGCAAGCAAAATATTTGTATGTATTCCATCAAGCGTTCGCTTCCATGATATTTTTCATTTGTCGCACGGTATGGGAACACCGCTGTTATAGAAATACGCATCCACAATAGCTTTTGAAATTAAGTGACCAACGTGCTTAGGGAATGTCTGAACTGTTGGAAGTCCAGGAGGAATATCCCATACGTCCGTTCTTTTCTTCACGGAAATGACTTCCAGCTCTCTCAAATATTGTTGTGTTGCAAGTAGCTCTTCTTCGGTACCCTCAATGCCTTATTCATCGTTGAGTAACTGACGAGAGAAAACTTCGACCAATTGTATCCAGCAGCATTCCAAACAGTTATTATCCATATCACCACCAACAAATTTCCTATGTTTTGGAAGAAGAATAAATGCAACTGCTACAGAAAACGTACCAGCGCATTGATCCACGACAAACTCATCAGGATGGGTAAATTTGAGGGTAATATCCATCATCCACTGTCTTGACTTTTGTTCTGGTCGGAGCATTGGTCTTATACCGGAATATTTCATCTCAGATGGAAGGAATAC
>JAULBU010061837.1:0-11475 GCA_032358235.1 Odonthalia washingtoniensis | reverse complement strand
TTAAGCGGAAATATTGACGAGTTAAGTCAAGATGTCAACCTTTTATATTTTGATGTTAAATTCTTTATGACCTATAAAGAGGCTAAAGAGCAGCCAAATTATTTAACAGCCGCAGAAATGGAGGCAAAGCATAAATTTTAATCATTAATCAAATTAATCAATACAAACTATTATATATATAATTATTTAATCACTTAATAAAAAACAATAAAATGAAAACAAATTCTTTAATTTACAAAACAGACAAAATAGTAAACATGGTGGTTTAAACGAATTGGTGTTCATCCAATCATACGTACTACCTTTTCTTGGACGTCACCTAGAACAAGGAAAGCCATAATTTGTTATAAAAATCCCACTGTCTTCGAAAATTGTCTTTCCTATATCACAAATCGATGATTTTTGACCTGGAATAAGTATTCCGTCCAACAAGTTTAGATTCAGTAACCATGAACACACAGTCCGTTCAATATGAAATTTATGTGCCACTAAATGTGCGCATAGTCGTGAGAAACAATGGGATGTTCAGATTTTTTGAAGTTTGGTAAGGGTATATGTGGACCCGAGTAATTGGCGTATCTCTATCATTAAAATATTTATAAAATATTGTTGTAAGGCACTACAATGTTTTATGATTCATAAACGACATTAGTCGTGTAGTATCGTAAACTAGATACATGCACAAACACCTGAATGATGTGAAATGATTTCATTTATCCTATTGTAAAATCGATCTCACAGATTCTTAAGCAACTCAAGAAGTACCAGTTTACATTATATATCCATGCCTTCCTCATTTAGTACCATCGTCGTAACTGAAGTGCCCCATTAGCTAAAGTTATTGTGATGCAACTTGCTGATTACTAGAAATATGGGGAATGTTTCTCCAAAAATATAGAAAAAATGGAATACGTATGACGTGATTATCAGAACCCGAGAAGATGGTAACACAATTATTATGTTCTCTGTAAAATATTACGTTTTACTTCAATTAAAACATTACAATTTTATTCCTGTTCTATCTCACGTCATCAAGGTTTACTTTATTTCCAATCTTTTTTATCATACATAATCTGATCTCCATAATGGCGGTCAACTTACTGCAGTTGACGTACACGCGTACACAAATTATCCGTGCAGATCCGACGCTGTTATGGAAATATGATGATGGTAAAAATAGTAGTGAATGGTGGGTTAGATTATATTCATCTATTTTAGATCGAATGATGGATAGAGTTAGGGTGAAGGTTGCGCCAAGGTTTTTGAAATTGGAGGATGAAATGTTAAAAAAGTGAAATGAGACATATTTTCATTGCCATATTGTATAGAAAGAAAATTGAAGAAGAAGAGTAAAAACTTGTGGCGATCGATTGGTCTTATTAGGTAAAGGTTGAAATGATGTTGACGTCTCCATGGATACCGGCTCTTCGTTTAGGAAGAATTTTGATTCAATTCAAGGTGCCACATTTTCCACATTTCCTATATTTACCACGTAGTATAGGCAAAAAGTGTTTACCTATAATATTTTTGAAATGACGAAGCTACAGATGATTCAATTTAGTCTAAGGGAGTTCGATGAAAACTGAATAGCAATGTTGGTTGTATATTTCTCCCCTAGTAGGGGAGGCAAAATACCACCAAAATGTTCATTTCTTACAACGTTTTAGTAAAGTAGTAAAAACCTAACAACTTGTAAGTAAAATATTCTGGATACTTGAAGTATTCAGAATACATTACTTGCAAGAAATGAAATTGTTGCATATACGTCAGTGTCTTCGTAAAAGAATATAGGTTTCCAAGTGATGCATGCCCGAATGTATCGTAATAAAAAACTGCAAAAATGTGGCCAAAATGGAGACATCCGTACAGAACATTTGTACGGAACTACGCACTATGCAGTTTGTGCGAAAAAACTGCATCTCATCAAAACATATGAACATGTGGGCCAGACAATGTGAAAATACTTATTATTTTTGGAGAAAGAAGTGGAATGGAATCCCATATTGAAAAGGAAGAAATTTATTCATTTTCAAGAAAATTGAAAACCTCAAAGGTTATTTAAATTTTCAAGCACCAAATATGTATACCATGTAGTTTACTACTGCCTACGAAGGGATGTGTAAAATACTTCACTAAGTTAAAAAGTATAATTAACAAATTGCCCCATTCTATGTCGCAATTTGCATATTTTCAACTATATGGAAAGTAATATGAAATAGAAAATGTTTTTCGTCTTCTTATCGAACACGATAAAATGTATGTCACAAAGTTTGTGAAATGTTACCTTTATCTCCCAGAAATTTTTCGTTATAAAGAGAAACTATTTTATTATAAACTGAAAGAAGTGGTTGATATTGTAACTTACAGTCCCATCATAATTGAACAAACTCTTGAAAAGTTTGTTCAGATTATGATGGGATTGTGTTTCAATCACGGTGTTGTCATTATGTGACAGAAATGTTAGTGCAAGTACCGCAATAATTTAGAATTTTCAAATGTAACTTTTTAGACGAAACGTTCTTCACAAAAATACATTGAAACAGATCATAAATTATTACGGTTTGTAAACAAGATACTTTTTCTGTACAATAGTTTCTTGATATAAGAAAGAAAAGATAGAAAGGTGACGCACAACATTTAATTTTCTAGATAATGGGAATTTATTTATTTTTGAATGAAATTAACATGTGAAGTGATAATAAATGTTCTCCGGTTGGAAAAAGGTGTTTCGAGTAGTTACAAAACTGCACTGAGACGTAATCCAGGTAAAGTTCTTCACCACTAGCGAAGTCCTTTTTCGGGACAATAGCTAGAACCTTATGAGTAGAAAACTCTGACGATGTCGCAGGTCGTCTAATCAGTTTCCATGAAACATTTTCTTTGCGATGTTCTATCTCACCAGTCTTTTATTTCGGTATTTCTGTATCACTAGGTAGGTAGAGGCTGTAATTTATGTATTCCAAAAAACAGAAAGACCTCGGAACAACGCAAACATTATGTTGAATGCCATCTTTTTCGGTCACCGTACCATCACTCTCTGCTACCGGTTTTAAAATTATCTAAAGTAACTCCAAGCAGGCCACCACCGTACGTTCTTGAAATTTGGCGTTGCTCAGACAAGTCTTTTTAAACCAATGCGCCGTAGTAGAAACCAATTGGATGATTAGGACCGAAACTTCTCATTCCAGCACTTGGATGATTAATAAGTGAATGACGAATATATAAGCAAAGAGGTCCGTCCTCGCAAGCAGATATTTCTCTTGGATCTGAAGAATAGAAAATGGAAACATTTTTCTGGGTCCATTTTGCACATTGTAATGTCCTTGAACCTTCTCCATATTGTGTAGTCTTGGTTAATTGTTCCCTTATATTACAGAAGGTTGTTTGGGATTGTTTGAACAGGCGGAATGCCGAGAGGTGTCAGCCAGACAACCTTCGTCCTCTTTGAATTCATTGCACCCTTAGCTGTCACACGTGTTTTTGCAGCCTCCAACAATGTTACATTTTCTGTCAAGTGAGACTGTGTATTGAGTAGCTGTCGTGAATATGTTTCCACCAGATATGATTCAGACTCTTCAACACATTCCATATCCATTTCAAAACCAATTGAACGACGATTATTTGGAACCATTGAACATGCCTTAGCTGTTTCAAAAGCCCCAAAGCAGAAAGTCATCACAAGACCTCCAGGCTTAGAAAACATGGTGCCCAAATCCATCATTCAAGAAATGTTTTTGTGCTGTGGTCTAAGAATCGGTCGCTTTCTTCTTGGAAGCTGTTTATTCTTGGGAGCCCTGTATATAACCTCTGGATGAAGTAGACGTCGTATATTGTTCATACAATTTTTCCACCCTGGGTGATTACTATGGAGCTTTCCAACATTACTGTAATCAGTTCTGTTGATGGATTTCATAGGATCCATTCCTATTTCCCAAAATTTAATTGCCGTCTCCACCACCAACTTGTGTGAAGTCTTTCTTACTATTTGGTCACAGTTGTACGTCCCATGTTCTTCAAATTGCATTAAAGAAAGCCTTTCCACTGAGAACACCTTCGTGGGGGATGTACTAGAGGTTGCCTCCTTCTTCTTCTTTGTTTCCCTCTTGTTCACATCATCATCAGGGTCATCGGAATTATGTTGTCTTCATCACTACCACTTTCATCTTCGGACTCATTTCTGTCTTTATTATCATCATCACTTTCATCAACTTCTCCGTCATCACTTTCTTCCCTTGCAATCAAATATCTATACCTACGGTGAAATTTTATAATGCTATAAATAAAAAGTCTGTGGAAATCTGGTGCCATGACATCATTCATCAACGTAACAATTTCCTTCATGTAGTTCTCATCGAAACAGTTATGTTCGGACTTTCTCTGACCATGAACATGTCTAGAGGTATACGGGGGATCATTTAGCACCACATTTGCCTCACCATGAAGTGTAACACCAAAACCTATGAAATGAGCATCCAATAAACCATTGCACTGTTCATCTAAAATCTTTCAAACGGATTCCATACTCTTTTCCATGTTTCCGTTGATTCTACACCAGCAGCTCCTAAGTCTGAATATGATGCAGACTGAACAGTATTTAATGCTTTCAATATTTTATCTTCTTATTTGACTTGATTATTTGTTTCAGTTGTCGATGACCTTCCAATTATATTTGGGCGAGGCTGCGCATAATTCCTCTTCTTTACGAGGTGTAGTCGTAGCTGTTTCATACTAGTTGTATGTCCCCTCACCCCTGCTGTAGGACATCTCGTTGCTGGTTTCTGACGTCTTGGCATTCCCTTTCGAGATTTGACAGATAACTTGTGCTGGAATTCTGTTGTTTCCAAGACCTCAACTAAAGATAGCAAGCTGTCTCGATTGGGGCTGATTTTCTTCATATTGGTTGGTACCACTGTGTTGTCGATGTTTAGTGCCTCACTTTGTTGTTGAATAATGGAATCCATCTGCTTTTGAAACCGTTGATTATAACGGTTGAGAATTGTTGATTGGTAAAGTACTTGTCTTTTAGTCCACACGTAGAGAACTGGAAACGGTCGTTGGGATTGAAGTATTGAAAGGTTTTCAGCTTCTGCTGAAAATAATTGCCTGGAGGACGAAATGAGTAGAATGATATGGATTATTCAAAATTTAGAAAAATAATGGTTATTAACGGATGTATGGGAAGTGAAAGTACGTTAGAAACCTAGGTAATTACCGATTAAATGTAGAGAAGATTCCATCCACATGGATGTCGTCAAATTGTAAATAATTATCCCATAATTATTTGCA
This sequence comes from Odonthalia washingtoniensis, assembly GCA_032358235.1. Lineage (NCBI taxonomy): Eukaryota > Rhodophyta > Florideophyceae > Ceramiales > Rhodomelaceae > Odonthalia > Odonthalia washingtoniensis. The sequence continues at coordinate 6,189 of JAULBU010061837.1, read as the reverse complement.
AAAGGTTACGATCCACATGGACGGAGTCTGATATCAAATATTTATCCCGTAATTATTTGAATGAGTAAATATGCGATAATTATTTGAAATATGGTCCCATCCATGTGGATGGAACATTTAGTAACGAACCACAGTACAGTTTCTAATATTCATACGAATGGCTACTAGCAAATAGTATTGAGTAAAGAGAAAGTAGGAATGAATGAAATATATATTCCACTTCTCATCATACTTCTGTTCAACGTGACCCTATCTTTGATAACCGTTCATATACTCCTTCGTCCTTAGACTGAATGCACAATCGTTTCAATACGACCGTCGGTGTCAAAACGATAAATTAAACACCAACACTTACTGCACGACCAATTGATAGATTTGCTGCTTATATCAACCGTTGCGGGAAAACATAGCCAATTACCACAATATTTTTCGGCGCTCGGAACTGAAACTTTTAAAACTGTATCCATCAACATCGACAACTACATCAACGATATCATCGTCTGTATCCATAATTACATTAAGTGGAAAATGCGAATTCAAGTAACAGACATTCATAGCCTCTCAATCTTCAACCGAATGGAACCTGTGGAAGTATGAAAGACGCTCCTGTGGTGAAGAGAAGGTTGTTCTTCGGGGAGTGAATAAAGGGGAAGTACAAATAGTTGGTGTTGCTATCCTAATTAACCACACCTCAATCGAGAACTATGAGTTCCAAACCATTTTTCATGGTAAACCTCTCCTCAACAATTCCGATTCAGAACACGTGATTATCACCAACTGCTACATTTTATCAGGAGCTAAAGGATAAGAATATATAATCCAACACATTACTCACTGGGCTGCACCAAGTCTTTTAGTAGATGTTGTGCATACCGGGTACTATGTTTTGGATTCGAGATGTGTGGATGGTACATCTCACAAGTCAACTTCGTCTAGACAGTCAAGCACTCACCATGTGGAAGGTGAAGATGATGCTGATGACATTGTAACTGCCATTTAGGTACAAAAGTCCAACGTTGACGAGTATGGAAAGGTGGATATATGGATCACTATATTCCAAATAACAGAATTGGAAACAGATCTTCGCAACATTGATCCAGCGCACCGAAATGAACTTATGGAATCAATTAAAAAGAACAGATTTAAGTCTGGGAAAACAATGTTCACTGTTACCAAAAAATCCGTTAAGAAACAGTGGTATTTCCCATCTGGTTAAACTAGTGGATGTGGAAGATGATAGACGTGTCCTCAAGTCGTGCTTCAAATGGACTGATTTGACGGTCGAAATCGCGGCGCATGTCTTCGAGAACTTGCTGCGGAGGAAGGTAAAGAAAAAACATGGTCCGAGCAGCGGTTTTGCCGCTGCGCACTACGTCAAAAGGATTGAATTCCCTTTGAACTCGTGGGAGGTTATCAACCATAGTCGCACTAAAACCCATTCAACAGAGCTTGTCCGAAGCGATCCGAGTTTCGTCGACACTGTGAAATGCATAATCAACTACTCGAAAAGTTTCGAATCACAATACAACCAGGACAGTTCGTATTTCCTACATCGCCACAGATCTCATGAGAGCCGACTTCATTCTTGGTAAAAGTCGAACAAATTAACGTGATGTTCGTGTCGCGAAGTTTTCTTGAAGGACGAGAGTATTCCTGGTGTGATTGTGAAGTTTGAATCTGGCCATGGATCCGGTACCGACAAGTATATTTGCTTCGCTAACGCCGACGATGGAACATTTATGGCTGCTGACATAAAATATATTCGATATATCATAAAAGTACCCAACCGTTACATCGGGAATCCAGAGAAATCTTCCGCACACAGCACAAAGTCGTTTTACGACGCTTCTGTTGTTCTTCTGGATGGCTTGAACTCATTTTCCCAACACGTACCGGAAGAAGTACTAACGTTCGAAGAGTTAATGCAGAAAGAAGTGGAACATCGAAAAGGGGCACATATGGAAGTGGAACAGTTGTTCATCAGAAAGATGAAATTATTTTCGTATACAATCAAAGATAGGAAGAAGAGAGCTGCCAGTAAAAATGAAAATAGTACTAAGTCTGCGTTTGTTTAGGTACGAATGACTTTCAACCTCATTATAGTCAATCCACCGAAAGGGAAGAAGTCAGGTTAATTGGGAATGGAATCAACTACTTACCACTAGACATCAGGGACAGTAGCAAACAAAAAAGCGGAACTTAATCTGTAAGAAGAGATACTGGTAGTAAGTGATGACGGAGAAGAAGATAATGGAGATGAAGGCGGTTTACGAGGTTCGAAGAAAAGAAATAAGAATGCTGCTGGAGTGTAAGCAAAAAATAGTAGAAAGCAGAACTCATCTACATCGTTGCCACCACTTTCATATAAAAATAAGAGCAATCCGAAAAATAATGATGCGAAAACAAAAACATCCGCCCAAGCCGTAGATCCATCCAAAAGCAATCATGGAAAATACGATTATGGCTGGACTAAATCTGCCCAAGTCGGTCTTCCAACGAACATTTTCGGAGAATAGGTGACATCATAAGCGTTTATTGGTAATTAAATTATTCTTCCTGGGTTGCGCTCTACCTCTTTAGATAATTCAAAACTGTTCTCTGATAGGTTGCTCAAGCTACATTCCTTACTCCCACTACTGACTCATCGAGCTGAAAACTTCTTCAACCCTGCCGACATAGATTTAAAGAGGGATATGTCTTGACTGTGGGGAACATACACCTATTTTCAGTGTAAAATAACTCTTACAGACAACGACCAGTATTAGAATCGTGCCAGTGATATTTTTCATCGAGGCTACGGGTAAAGCTATTTCCAAATGAAATCGTCAGAAGTTGAGTAACAAGGTTGATGCATATTAGACGTATTCTCGGACCCTATAAATGTCTCTAAAATCGATTAGAGAATATGGAAGTACCGAAAACGCACCAGAGAGAGTCGTTTCAACAGTTACATAGAATGTTTTCAAGAATCGGTTCCTGGTGAAGATGTTCTACTCGTTGAAGGTAGCCGGACCTTGTGGAATTCAATTGTGAATTATTCTCTAATTGAAGAAGACAGAATAGAACTTGATGCAAGTGTTGCTCGATATTTCTCTACTCTTGAACTACTGATGACATACATGTAGTACACCAATGAGAAAGTATGGCCTGCAAGAAGATGGCCTGCGTTAGATGTGTGGTTAGGTTATATCGACAGACCTCTCCACTTTGGTAAAATAAATTGGTTACAGTCCCAAGTTCCCGTAACTAGTGGGCGCTATTTGATTACAGGGAGGGATTGTCCTGCACAAACGGGACATGACGATTATATGGTAAGATAAGGGAAAGAACCAGGTTACTTTATGACCGTTACTGGAAATGAGAGGTGCGAGTTAAACTTATGTCCATGGTCGCATTTGTATGTATCGTATGATAATCAATCCCTTCAACGATTGGCGAAATTGCTTGTAATGGAAACATATGATATACCTCCCAATTCGTTATTTGTTGTTCATTTTAACTTACAACATGGTGGTGCAGAGTACACCGGGAAACAAATCTTTCAGTATCACATATATGTAGTACTGCAAGATTAGGAGCTGGGTCATGCTTTTTTTGCTTATTATTGGAGCCTGAGAATGATGCGTGACGGTCCTGCAAAGAAGAATGATGTTTCATCTGAGGATTATGATTCAGTTAGTGATTATAATCCGGACAGTGGTCATCTGAAGGAAAGAATAATTTTTGTGGAAAATATACTTGATGATCATAACGAAGACAGCCTTCAACCAAAAACGATCACTACAGCTGGAGATGTAGAAGATGATGGTTTAATTTGGTATATGTTTTAAAAAATGTAAGACAAAATTTAAATGTAAAAAATAAATGCAATGTTCTATGTTCCTTTCAACCATTTTATTTCAAAAAAACCACTAGTTGTCGTTTGAACTGTCTCATGACAAAGATGATAACGTCACTGGTATTGGATGATTATTTCAAAGAATAATTATAGGGTAATTATTTAGAAATTAGTTCCATCCACATGGATGGGTTGAAAAAGTAAATTACGGAATAATTATTTGAAAAAATAATTATCAGTAATTATTTAGAAATTATACGCATCCATATGGATGGGTAGAAAAATTTAATAATTACGGGATAATTATTTGAAAAAATAAAGATCGGGTAATTATTTAAAAAATTCATCCATCCACGCAAATGCCTAAATTATTGAAGATACATGTGGATCAGAATTTATACAAAATTTGTATAAACTCCGATCCACCTGTATTTTCAATGATGTTGGGTAGAAATTTACCTGTGGATGGATTTATACAAAATTTGTATAAATACATCTATGTACATTGTAGTAATTCTTATCCACGTCAAAATTTCTACCAATTTAATTTGGAATAAATGTACTACAATGCAGTAATTCTCATCCACTTCTCCTACACCGTGTACCTGATTGAACATTAATAACGGTAAATGGGTACACCGGTCACCGCGATTAAAGTAGGCCACATTAAAAAGAAACCACTTCTTCTCGAGCAATGAACAGTAATTGAAATGTGCCACATTAATTTAGAACCCACATTAAATAACTGCAGTATCCGAATAATGTCGTCATCCAAGAAGGACAATTCAATGAAGTTCAAATAGATTTAGAGGTTATTGCTTGAGGTTTTTCGCAAATCTAGCTCTTATTTCTCAGATTCAGCTTCCTTTTCGCCGTCTTCCGTATTGACTGTCAGTCCATTGAAATGGTCAAAATGCTTGGCAATGATTTGTTGGAGTTCATCTGACAGTTGGTTCTCATCCCACACGCGGTTAACATTAAGAGATATTCTGGTCATGATAATTGCCTCACGAGAAAATGCCAAACGATTCTTGTCTCCTAGCTGATTAACCTCCGGAACTGCATCAGCAGCCAGCTTCAAAAAGAAGGACTTTCCAGGATTCAAAAGTTTTCCACTTCTCTTACTGTTTCTGTCTTTCCATTTACCATCACGAACACACTCGAATTTATACTGATCTCAGCGCCATTCCCATGCTACCTTTATCTTTTGGATAGCTAATTGATGGGTAGACTGGGTAGAGTTTGTTGCGTTCGTTAGAAGCTTCTTCCATGTTGTGCGGAGCCGAGTGAGGTATTGGTGGACAACCATCTCCTCGATGTGTGATGAATAATTGTCCACGAAAATTGTTCTTTCCTTCTCACCTGACTGGACTGGAGTTTGTCTCTTCTCTGTAAACCACTCGAACCAAACCTTCGAATCCATCCAGCCCTTTGGTGACGAACAGCAACTTACACAGGGTATGTTATATCTTACACCTCTTATTGGATAGGAGCGATTATTATTTTGAAAAATTAGAAATGGTAGCTGAATTGAAGCATTTCCCCCCTATAATTCTAACCATCATTGTAATTGGCTCACTGCTAGATACGGCATCTGCATACTTCACATCGTTGTCTGCAATGAAACCAAGAGTCCTACCATTTTCCATGTGGAACACGAAGTGGGTCTCGTCGGCATTTTTGATGTAGTATTCGTCAAGTTTTCCGCTTTCGAAACCACTCTTTATGCATCTCAGGTGGTACACTATTTCCCTTTCAATTTTCAGCTGCTTACTAGGTCTGACCATCACTTTTCTTGTTTGCGAACGCTGAACAATACGATTGGCTACCATGAAGCGCTGCACCCACCGAACTGTTATAGATTCTTTGATAGATGATTCATTATTCTGAACAGATTTATGATGGAGTGAATATATACCTGCGTTCTAAATGAGATGCAAGGAAAGATTACGCAACATGGAAGTATTGAACTTCACACCAGTCGAGCAAAAAAGTTCAAATTCTTTACGGAGTTAAGCATATAACAAAGAAACCCAAGCAGATCTCTTCGCTTCTCGTCCACCGAAAGCCTTCCTATCTAACCTCTTACCACTTCTACGGATTGACGACATAGCTAAATGACCTGTTTTCTTCATCCCATCCTTTAACGACATTGTTTTTCACCGGTCGCTTTCACCATCGACTAGATTTCTGAAGATCATCCTTTTCGTTCCCAGGGAAGAATTTGGGAAAGTGACGGACTCATCTTGAGATAAATTGCTTCTCGCCTTGATGATTTGGCATTTTCAATCATCCATGCTGTGGCCATATATCTTTCGGCAAGTCTGTTCACATGTCTGGGACGGTTCTTT
>JAULBU010061826.1:0-11475 GCA_032358235.1 Odonthalia washingtoniensis | reverse complement strand
GACCTTTCTCTGCAGTGGAAACAACATATATGTCCCCTCCATCAACAGCGAGAAAGATATTATATGTTCATTACTTACAGCTGAAATTTCAAGTGGTGAAAGCGTAAACATATATCGGACAGAAAAATGAGGGAGGAAGTTGTTGAAGATTTATCAAAAGTTGGTACTTTAGAGGGGCGCTTGAGACAGTTGTTATCTGATTTTTGTAGTGGAAGGAAAAGAGCTGCTAGAGACAGATTCTTTGAAGCACTTGGATATGGCTCTCTACTATCTCGATTCAATTTGAAGGAATCCGGTGCAACGGAATGAAGGGAGGCGGAAAGGCGGAAAAAGCCGCGAAGAGAAAGATAATGAAATCGAATAGAAACGGTGTGTTAGACATGTCATGGTGGCGTACTGCAGACCTTTCAGATAAAAAATTACGGAAATGTGGCAGTTCTGTTGAACCTTACGTTGACCGACATAACGATGATGAAGAAATGTTGAATCTGTTTAGAAACAAGATCGGTCCTGCGGTATTGAATTATTTCATTGGATATATCCCGGATGAAGAAGAAGGGAGAATTTTGGAAGGGACTGTAATGAGTATTTATCGCGTAGATGCTTGGATTTGTAGCTGTGTTAAACTACTAATTGAGGAGGGATATAGTGGGGGAGGTCATCAGAAAGAATTCAACCAAATGTTTTCGAAGTATGTAAAACTGGCGACGGAACAGTCAATTGGGAAAATAAGAAGGTTTGTAGAAGAATGGGTCTCTGAAGAGTTGGAAGTACTGGAATGTGTAGAGGGAGAGGAAGAACGTATGTTCAAAGGAATGGAACGTGACGCCACAATAATTGTTACCACGAAAAGTCTGAGGAAACATTTTATATCTGTACAATCAACCTCGTTTCGACAGTACATCGGAACTCCATGTGGAATTATTCATGACTGCTATATCGCAGAAATAGTGTCTGACTGGAAAAGTATTGATAAACTCGGAAAGCCGTACAACGAAGGACCAGAATGAAGTGCTTCGTTTGAGGATGTAGAAGGTAATGAAGTGAACGGAAATAGGGACGGAGATTTGGAATGACAGAACATGTAATTCGAACTAAATTAATGTAAACGAGCATGTTAAGTGAGGTAATTATCTTCGTCATCCTCGTCAGTATCAGTAGTTAGAGATCTGAACAAATCCCTTTACCTGTAAAAACGATTAATGTAGAACCGTTTCTTCGGTCATGGTAACTGTTCTGTGAAGGAATCAATTACGAAATTTAATCGCAGTACATGTACAGATGAAGATATGGTATCGAAATCAATGATATCGTACCACTGTTATGTTTCTAAAATATGTTCCACGTAAGTTATGTCTGTGCCATGTCTTGTGTAGTCAACCTCATCAGATGTAGCCCATCAAAGGCATATGCAGTTCGGAACTTCATCGACATTGTCCAGAGGCTGAGTGAATTCCATGTATTGTACGGAAGCCAAATTCTTTCTGTCCATAGTACGGTATTGTTCCGTACCGAATAGAAGGAGGACCTTTGCTATATAGTAAAGGGGAATGCTTCCGTCGCTACCCTTGATAAGGACGAACCTATTATTTTTCTTCTTGTTCGGACCGAACTGTATTTTTGCAAATATGCGTTGCCTCTTACGGCGATGTGGCGGAGGAGTTCTGTAATTTACAATATTTCTAAAACTGTCATACTGTTTCAAAGTTCGAAGATATCCGCCAACTATGTACCCTGACTTGACAAATGTGTCCTAAATCTCGGAGTTTGTGGGCAACAGATCGTGGTTTCGGAAGTACGTCTGAAAGAGATCCGTGAAGACTGTAAGACTGGTACGTGACAAGTTTTTCAATATTGGCATAAGAATTTTTGTTGTGGATTCGTCACACATTCCCATTCTTTGTCTTGTAGCAACAATCTGTTGTAACGAAACAAAAATACCGTCCCGTACCAAATATGGTGATAACTGTGTTTTACCTTTAGAGATAGTAGTCGTCCCTGTCGAATGAGGTATAGAAATCTGGATGGAAGTTGTTTTAGAAACGCAGCATGTGTTGAACTTCGTCGTATATTTGAAATTGTTGGTGCCATATTCTTCACTGTTTCATTCATTTTGTTGCCATCCTTTTGAAAGTAGACCGATATGACTGTTTGAAGAATGTATTGAAGTGCTCATAAGGTGATACATCAATAATATTTAGACTTCCAAACCTAGAGAGGTCTTCTACCACGTTGTCTAGTAATTGAAATTTCAATGTGTGGATTGCAGTATCGCAATGTTTCTGAAATGTTTCTATGCATTGAAATTTGAGAATAGTAATTCTCTCCCCGAAGTCAGCTATCGATTCCTGTGACCATCAGAGGGAGTTATTATCGTATAGCAAATATTGTATTAATGTTGTGTAATTTGTGCAAATCTTTGTCGAAGGAGAATCATCCTGGTAACCAGTGACCCTATCGATATATCCTGCCACGAAAGGGAAAACCATATCCAAACATTTATAATCTTTTCCCTCCAACATTCCTCGAATTGAATTACTTGAATTACTTACGAAGAAACTGTCCAGCTGTTAGGATTTATCCTTTGTTGAGAAGTCAACATGAAACCCCGGTGCACTGAACTGGTTTTCTATTGCAGCGAGGAGTGAATTAAAAGCCCGTAACAACGCCATTAGCTGTGTCCGAAATGGTTTCCCGTTCTTCCGTTTGTCCATGATTTTAACAGTTAAGAATGGACTTGACAGATATGTCATGAAAAAAGTTTGATTGCTTTAGAAGTACCGAGATGAAGGTTATTCTCTGGTTTGAGAACACACCTGGGAGGAATAAGTGCGGATGTCCCTTCTCCAGCTTCTCCAGAAATGGTACTCATGGTGCGACAGAAATGTCTTGCAGAAATTGTTGTGCTTCCCTTCGTAAAACATTCTTCTCTGCAGTTGACGACGATGTATTTTCTGATTTCAACAAAGTGGTAACGGCATCCCTTCTGCTTCGTACATAGTGAACGGTGCTGAGAGGCGATAATGAAGGTAATGGACCTGTCTTGAAATCGATTGAAGTTCCCAAGCATGTGACGCATGGACCTGTGGTGGTAAAGTTATGTAGAACCCCAGACATATCTTTTCTTTCTGGTATGTAAAAGCAGTATGGCATTATGAAAGGGAAGTAATTCAATTTCATCTTGTTGTTTATACATACTGTAAAACCTTCCATGGAATTTTTAATTAACGGCGCAAGAACCGTTGTCATTGCGTCATGCAACGAAACTATTTTATCATCTCGACCCCGCACTGACGAGGTCAGTGGGACGTGATCGTCAATCGCAATAATGTAATAACTGTTTGTGTTACTATTGCTGCAGTAGTGTTATATGACTTTCTCTGACTGTGATCCTCGTAACCCAACAGGAAGAAAGCCAACTAAAGTATAACCGTGGTCTATCAGAAAACGTCTGAATACCACAGGTGTTGGAGGATGAATTGGTTCTGCTGTCTATTTTTTGTGATGCGTGGGTAGTAATGAAATTAGTGTGAAGTTTTTGAAAGTCGTTATTTTCATGGTCCGGGGTGTATGTGATATTGAAGGGGCAGGAGATATATTTCCAGATGTGTTTTCTGGAGCAATTGTTGTCGATATTGTGGACCAGGCAAGATGAGGAGTATGGATTACTGCGGTATATGGCGAAATCGCTGCATTACAGTAGTTTGGTAGCGATTGCGATAAAAAATGCCCTATTCTATCAGTTATAAGAATAATTGTTCTTTTTTTTATGAATGCCATGGGATGGTAAATATGGATAACATATCGCGTGCGCTACAACGTTTTCTCAGTTTCAAAATGCTATGAAAGAAATTCATAACTTTCCAATTGGAAGACATGACACCTACCCAACCAAAAAGTATATTGCCATTACTGAAATAAACTATTTTTGTAAGAGTTATATGATTGCCTTGACTTAAACAAAAAAATGGCATACTCCAGGTGAGATGTCGCCAACTGAACGTGTCGAAATGCTTCCAGTGGAAACATCTGAAAGAATTCCGTTAATGTGCTTGTTCACAGCAGTGTGATCAATGCCAGAAAAGTCATCATCATCTTCATGTGTACCAGTAATGCCGTTCGTACGAGGTAGTATAGAAGAGAAGAAATGTTCCGATTAAATTCGAAAGACGCAACGGTGATTCATCGATGGAATACAAGCGGATATTAGAACAAACATTTTCGATCTTCAAAAATAAATCAGAAAAATTTGCTTTTAATTAAAGCATGACGTGACCGTTTTCATCACGGAATGCAAAAAAGTAAAGAACGGTTGTTGTAGGTGAAGAGGGGCAGAATCTGCTCTTTAAAAGATATTACTCGAATGACAGCAGTGTTGAAAGGGTTTAATAATACTATTATACCGTTTCAACACTGCTTTTATTCGAGATTTGCATGTGAACACGTGTAAAGATATGTTTGTTGTGCCTCTGTTCATAGAGTCTATTTGATTACACGTTCAAACGTGTAAACAAATTAACCCGAACATATCAGTAGAGGAGATCGAACCGCACCACACTATAGGACCGCACAACCAGTTTTTTAAATATGTGCACACGTGTCAACAATTTGACCCCAAAACAGAGGAAAAAGAAACATATCTGTAGAGGAGATCGGACCGCACAGCACGAAAGGACGGCATAACCAATTGTTTGGACCTGTGTTTAGTATCACAGTTTCTTTTACAGCTTGCCATTTTTGACAGCAGCACCATCTGTCATCTAGCTCTACGGATTTGACGACATGTTTAAGGGGAGGGTGATTAACCATACACATATCGAAAACCAAAGGGAGGAAATATAGTCGCCGCAGCATCAGACAATTTTTTTCATTTATAGGCCGCAGCAGAGGTGACCGGCGGTGGTGGCAACAGGCCAAATCATTTCATTTTTAATTTATAATTACACATGACGTACATATGTAAGAAATTTTAATAATTTTCACACACATGTAACTTTTTAATTATTTAAATTTAAAATGTTTTTATTAAATTAAACTTCTTTTTTTAAATTATTAAAATTTATCAAAATTTACATTGTAAATATTAAATATTAATACATTAACACTAAATCCTCTTAAAGAACATTCCAGAACGTGTAAATGAGAAACATATTGATCAAGAAAAAATCTTCAGTTCCAAAAAAGTAAATCACCCCCCTGGCCTTCAACGTTACATGGCACTCACCTTCCTAAACCCCAATGGTCCCTTGTTTTGTTTTCTGAATTTTTGAGATAGAACAGCCAGTATGTGAAATAATAATGCAAGGCATACAAAATGACGACGCAAAAATATAGTTACTATATACACTCCATCCTCCTCTTTAACCAAATTGTCCACCAAACCATGTCCATTTTGTAGAGTACCTGCGTTGGACGACCGAATCCCGTTATTGGGAAGGTTGGGTGCTCCCCACTTTCACTGCTTTCTTTTACAATGCCATTAATCTGTATTAAAATATAAATAAAGGTGTGGGTAATTTAAGGAAACGTCGTTGTTTTTATAAACATACACACACAAAAACAAACGTCGAAAATAATAATAAAGTGTCAAATTCCATATATATATATATATATATATAAATTAAAATCTCTCTACGCAGAAACTTACTCCATTCTTCCTCCCCTCCTTCTTCTTCTCTTTTTCTTCCCCTACTATACTAACTCAACACACAACAACTGCAACTACTTAAAAACATATTTCGAAAATGTTCTTCTTCAAACACAATTTCTTCATCTCTTCACCATTACTATTCATCATCATCCTACTACTACTACTACTACTGCTACTGCCTACCACATTACTCGAAACTGATCCCATTGAACCTTCACACTCACCTCAGAACCGACAACCATGCCCTAAAGATAGTTTCATGAACCCTATCCCACAAGTAATCCGTACATCACAACGTCGAGTACATATTCAAAAATTTGCACAAATTTCTAAATTAACAGCTGTCAATACTGGATTTATTCGACCATCAAGATTGACAGAAATGTCCTTTTGCAGACAAGATTTATATGTGACTACATCCACAGCAGGTGCATTTATATATCGAATTTGACCCAACAGTGATAATTAAATGTGGGCTAATATTCAACGTGTCGTCTTACGTGATACAGGTCGTAACGTGAACTGTGAAAGAATTCAACATGGAAGATTACGTGGTTTAGCTTTTCCACCAGACCATGATCGTACAGGTTTATTTTATGTTAGTTATATGGAAGATCTACCAAACAATCCAAATGATTTTGTATACCTTTCAACACCTACAACGTCAATGGTTTTAGATTCAGTCGTCGTTGAATTCAAATATGATCGAATTAAACATCAAATCGTAAGTAATAGTTATAGATCGGTTATTAGAATCGGAATGACTACTAAATAACCTCCAATCAAATTTCTTTTCAAAATATTCTGCTTTTGATCTGTCATGGCTAAGGAGCGCTTGGTTTCAATCCTTCACCAGGTGGTATGAATAATGACGGGCTTGGTAAGATAATTCATATAAATCCAAAGCTAATAAACACATAACTTGGTTATGGGATCCCAAGATCAAATCCATGGGTATCTTCACCATTAACCAAATCTGAATTATATGCAATTGGCTTTATGAATACTCATGATTTATGTTAGTCACGAACGCACGGATGGTTTGTGGCAGTTGTCGGACGTGATACTGTAGAAGAAGGGAACATAGAGAAAATCTGGTGAAAATTATGGTTGGGATGAACGAGAAGGAACATTTGTAAAGTCACGTAAAGGTGGTACTTTATCAGGTATACAATTAGGGCAACCAAATTACCTTCCGACGATGCGAAATTTAGTTATACTTATCTACCTGTACAGCTTGGGAATTTCCAACCGGGGTGGTGGTCAAATCAAATGTATTGCAATTGGATGGTCTTTTCTGGTAGAAAGTAGCCCATTAAACAAATGTTTTCGAAAGCTACCATTTGAGATTGAAAGAGACGATCTGTAATCAAGAATTAAATTTTAATTAATGAGATCCTAAATGAAAAACCTCTTTGAAGTCATTTAAATGTTTAGTCTCTTTAGAGTATAACTTACTGAGATCAGCTGAGAATATTTGTGCATAGAAAACGAAGTTTCAAAATAAAAGTGCTTCAATGAAATACAAGTTAAACTAATAGTAATATGTGAAGAGTGTTGTAAACTGACCATAGAAAAACAAAAATATGCTAGGGTTGCTCTAGTCGATATCTCGCAAACTTGCTTGGTATTCAACCTATATGGGTCCCTAGCCAAGGATCGCTAGGTATCTACTTCGACCCTAGCATGTATAGGAAAATTTTATTCATCCCTAATAATTCCTGACATGGAAACATAGACTCTAGTACTGATTCATGGGTCCCTAGTATCAATCTAGCAATTTTTCTAGGCACGTCCTCGTCCCTAGGGGATTTAGTCAAATTGAATCAGTCTCTAGTAATGCACTTCTACTGAAGAATAAAAGAGGCGACAACATGAACAATGAAAGTAGGATGATGATGAGTATACTCAATGGAATAAATGTACCACTTATATATATTAACATGATATGGTGCAAATATATGAATTATTAGACATACCCGCAAGGACTACAAATGAAACAGCGAATGATGAATATTACATAGACGAAGATTTTAATAACAATATCAATTGGTGTTATAGATTGAAGTGGAAGGCAAAATTGGGGCGATCATCGTGGAAACCCGGGGCCTCAAATCGTGCAAAGAGTTTGGCAAATTCAGTTGCGGTTGAAGAAGATCATTGATGTAGACGGTGGTATCGATATTTTGGATGAAGACAACATTAATTATTTGTTGTAGTAGTGATGTCAGTGATGGTATTTGGAGAACAAAAACAAAAGAACATAAACGAGAAACGATTTTAGTGAAGTGAACCGACCACCATTTGAAAGGATTTCAATATACAGTGTAATAATTCGACCCAAAAAAGTACAATACTAAAAAGTTTTAGAAATAATTTATATAATTCTAGTTTCAACGAAAATCAATCATCATGAACGTGTATGTATAATGACACTGTAAATGGATAGCATTGTAATTGATTATACATATGGGTATCATCATAATGAATTGTTTATTTAATTTATAACGTGTGACGTGTGACACATGTATGGTACCATTGTAACAGATTAGAGGGAAAACCAAAAAACTTGCCGTTATACTTTACTATCTTTCCGATTTGAAGTTATCCAGAGTCAGTCGGAAAACATGATGGGTATAATTTATTTACTACATTAGGATAACAAGTGACCAATAAATTGGCACGATGGGGTTACAACCGTCAACTTGAAGATTGAACCAAAAATAATGATCAGGTTGAACCTGATCATCAGTTTTGAAACGGCCTGAATCTGTGTATATCCGTTTAAAAACTATAGAGTCATGAATCTGAACGACAATTATCTTCTATTCTGTAATGGGAATCTCAGTGATGTAACTATATCAATGTCTTCAAGATCAACAGAAGTTACAGGTGACCTTTCAACATCAGGATCTGCGACAGCAGTGGAAAATGGTGAGCTGCTTCCACTTTCACCAAATCTCTTTGGTAAATGTACTTATAGAATCTCTATTTACAAACATCTTTTCTTTTGCAAAGAATTATCAAATGCAAACAGATCCCATGGAAGAATTAAAGTTGAAATGTATCAGTATCCTACCGCTGCGTCATCAGCCAGCATCTCAAGGAAGACACCATCAAATCGAAACACTGGAAAAACCAAAACAGGTCGAGCGAAAAAACCCGATCACAGGGCTAGCACGGCTTCCATTTCATCTTATATTGCACTCAACGCTGCTTCGGTAAGGAATAGCATAGGATCACCAAGAAGCCAACCTGGCCACAGTGACCGTACCCGTATGATGAATTTGTAGAACCATGTGATAGTGATGGGTGACGAAGTTCATATGGGAGAAGGACCTGAGGGCAATGGTTCGCAAGAAGAACATGTTACAAATGACGATCAGTCTGAACAAGAAGACAATATAAAGAGAAGGAGTTTATGGCCGGCTACAAAGGATAGAACATCATACATTTACCGCAATAATGCGGATGAAGACAAGGCTGGAAGACAGGCAAAGGAAATAATTATGATGTTATCAAAGAGAAATTCCAAAGAAAGGCCGAGTAGTGCTGAAAATTGTGTAGTGGCTCCTTCGAAAGCCTCGTCAGAAAACAAGAGTATTCAAAATGGTCTCAAATTAAGGACAAGTACTGCTTTGTAGAGAAAGAATGTTGGTATCAATAGGGGAAATGCCGGTTCTGGTCGTGCAAGACTGAGTGAACAACCGGAAGTAACCACAAAAACTACTACTTCAACGACACATAAGCAAATCTCAACCTATTCGAAACGAAGATCATTACAGCTACAGAACAATACAGAATAGACAAAAGATACGGACCCGTATATGTTGAGTACGTAAGAGCTTGGAGTGAGTCTAAAAACAAACAACGTTCAAGATCTAGCAGGAGCATCGGAACCATACTAATCGAAACGCCTTTAAAGTCAGTGTTTGAATGATCAAAGAAATCCATCCGTCAACAAGAACTTAACTCTGTCGCAGATACAGTTTCCAATCAGGAAACGAACAACCTTCGAACTTGGCTATGGAAGTGGCAGCGTTGAGATCGGAGCTTCATCTTGAGAATATTACTACAGGCATCACTTCGCCTCACATATCTCACTTGGGTATTAGTCAAGAGGCTGAGATGAATTCCGATGAAAAAACGGAGCTGACAGTGGCAAGCGGCGATGTGGAAATTGATTGGGATCTTGGAGATGTTGGTGAATTGGATGAAGTTGAGTGCCAAATTGAGGATGAGGGGCCCATGATAGAATCATCGACCAAATTTCGATGGGAACAGCTCCTGGGCCTGTTCCTGAAAACGATGCTGATGTAGGATATTATGATCACGGCGGCGGCCTTGAAAATGATGATGATGAGATTTTGAAGATTGAAAAAAATATGGTTAGGGACGAAGCCAACATGTGACCAAAGCATTGAACCAAGACCAGATAAAGTGAAGGAAAAGTAGAAGAAGGTAACAAAACAAAAGCGTAAGAAGGACTATATATCAAGGAGGCTGCAGAAAGTACAGAGGTTGAATGACGTACGAGCGATTACTTACGAGAATGAGGAGGAGGAAGAAGCTGATGGTCTGTCAGGGTTGCGAAGGAGCCAGGGTTGCGAAGGAGCCAGCGTGAACGGTTTCCAGTTCTGAAGTTCTGGAAAAATGAAGTGGTCAGATTTGAAAGAAGGATGAGCCAGTCCAAGCCACATGTCGCGCAGGTGGTTGTTGATGCAGCAGATGATGAAGATGATGAAAGACTGCTTCCATATCGAAGATAGTTGTGTAAAAATCAATAAATTGTTTCTTTATAGTATATATGGAAAACATCGCATGGGGGCGAGGTGGGCTTGTTTGTACAGCAGTAACGAACGAAGAAAAAATTTAAAACATTTCCTCCATATGGATGCCGAAAAATTGCAGAAAATTAAATGATTGATTTTTTTGCAAAAAATTAAATATTTAGTTTTCTGCAAAACATTTTCCTCCATATGAAGGCCGAAAAATTGTAGAAATTTAAATAATTGATTTTTGGTCGCAAAAAATCAAATATTTAATTTCCTACAAAAGTGCGAACTTCATATAGAGGGAATTTTTCAAGTCATTGTATCTCGGTCAGACCTTCATATTCATGACCAGGTATTGGCCAAATAACTGTCGGAAGAAACACGGGGCTACAGAAGTTGTCGTCATCGACTTGATTCATCGGGCTCCTGTTCTTTTCCTTGTTTTCACCCTATGCGACCTCTTCCATTTTCGATGGTTGTCGTTCGTATATGTCGCTGTTATTGCAGCATCTGGGTCTAAAAATTCATCAGCCTCCAATAATACGCCTAAGTTTTCTAGTGGTACGGCTGTGGATAAATATAGACAACAACTTGTAGAAGTATCGTCAAGAAAATTTACTGATGTTTCTGGCAGTGGTGATGAGGATAATGGAAATGAGGACGGTGATGACCAAAATGACTATCGGAGACCATCATGGTCTCAGATGGTCATTTTGGTGATCATCACCAAAACTTCAGCACACTAATCTATTTCATGATTGCACATTCCTCTACATATGATATGTGGAGGAATATGGAATAATTAAAACTATTAGTATGCTGAATTTTTCAGAGGATATCTGATTTGAATGGATTACATGAATAATAAAGATGAGAGGAAAAGGCACAGTAATTAGGAAGAAGAACACAATAATTATGATGACGATCATACGTACGATGGTGATTATGAAAAAGATAATCTTGGTGCTTGTAAAAGTAGTGAAAAGGGGGTAGGATTAGACAACGTGGCCGGGAGATTGTGCTTAAAGTACAGTGGTAACTGACACGTGG